>JAQZBX010037585.1:0-23747 GCA_029593785.1 Cabassous unicinctus | reverse complement strand
AAAACACACTCACAAATGCCAAAAACCTTTTAGTAAATTAACAGTATGCAGAAGCAGGCAGCAGGCCTGCTTCTCAAACATTTATATTGCAATTTTTTCCTTGGTTACTGATTTTTTTTTCTGGTGTCCACTGTCCCTAGAGAATGCAAGAATTACTGGAAATGTGGAAGGATGGCAGGGAACACAGAGAACTGGAATAAGGTGCCATCGTGTGGCAGAAGCTGCCCCACACTTGAATCAGGGAACTGGGTTCTAGCTTCCCCTCCCTCATCCATCCTAAGAGAGTTACCTAGGGTAATTTCCTTAATCCTCTATAAAAATGGGACCAGTAACAAAAATTCCATCATAGGCTGTAAGATTAAATGATGTATATAAAGCATTTAGTATAGTGCTTGGTATATAGTAAGTCCTCAATAAGTAAAAATTATTAGAATAAAACTAAGGCAGGAGAACCCTCTTATCTGTCCAGACTAATATCACTTAGAGTTGTTTAAAAAAATTCCCCCCCCACCCCAAAATACATTTTGTGAAGGGTAGCATAACCCATTGTCAAAACCAATCTAATTTTATCTAGCAAGACTCAATGGAGGGGGGTGGATGTGGCTCAAATGGTTGGGCGTCCGTCTGCCATATGGAGGGGCCTGGGTTCAACCCCCAGGACCTCCCGGTAAAATAAAAAAAATATAGAAGGTGCACGTGCTGCCAGGCTCTGCACACAGTACATGCCATCAGGCCCCGCCGAGGCACGCAGCAATATGATGATGTAACAGGAGAGAGACACGGGAGAGCCAAGATGAGATGTGCCAAAATACCAGGAATTGAGGTGGCAGAGGTGGCAGGATGCCTCTCTCCCACATCGGAGGTCCCCAGGATCGAATCCTGGTGAAGACTGGAGGAGAAGGATAAGAAGAGAGGGCAGGAAACAGCAGAGAATTGCCCAGCGAATGAACACAAAACAGCAAGGGGGAGTAGCATAAGTGCTCATGTGTGTCCTTTGGCGTTGTGAATATTCATTATTTGTTTTATAATCACGTTGACTGGTGGTGGCTTAAAATGGATAAAGTAAATAAATAAATAAATCTTAAAAAAAAAAAAAAAAAAAAAAGGCTCAATGGATTGGTCACTTGAATGGATTGGTCCTGTTTAATACAGCAGTCTACTAATCATCTTAGCTTAGAGCTTTCACAAAGTGAAAGATTTCTCTGTAGATACAGTTAACTGATTTAACAAAAAACCCCAAAATAAACAGGCTATGCTAGGTGAACCCATGATCTATGGGAAACCAAACTAAGCTCAGAAAACAGACCTTCTGATTATCTGTCAAAATGTAAAGGTGGCAAAGGCTTAAAAAGAAAAAAAAAAAAAAAAAAGGAGAACACCTGATGTTGGTTAGCGTGTGGAGAGGCCCTTTTGTATACCGCCGATGAAGGCATAAATTGGTACCATCTTTCTGGAGAGCAATTTGGCAATGCTCATCAAAAGTCTTAAAAAACATGCAAACCATTTGACCCAGCAATTTGTCCTACGAACAAAAGCCTGAGCCCCCAAATTTAGCAACAATAATATTCTATGATAAGCTTATAATGTAAAAACACTGAAAATCAGGGCCTAAAGGAATAACAGGATTTAGAAATAGAATTTATGACCCATACATATACTGGATAGCTATACATCTACTAAAATGTTATATATATTCAGAAACATGAACAAAATTCAAGATATATTTATGTTATAAATGAAAAAAGATTACACATCATTGCATTAGTTAAGATTCTCTAATAGAAAGTAATAGGAAACCAACTCAAGATAGCTCTGGAAAAAAGAAAGGGTAGCAATATTATGAGGATAATGGAATGAGACAAAGGGTAAGCAGCTGGGCCTTAGAATAGATGGAAAGCTAAGATCTTTTCTATGCCCTTCACTCTACTTTTTGCTGTCTGCTTCATTCTTCATTCTCATTGCATATCAGCTGTCTTTGTGACTCCTTCCTTACATTAGTTCCCAAATTCTGGATTAGTACAGTCTGGACAAATTTACATTCAGAATAAAAATCTGATGAGCCAAGCATAAGTCTACTATGGATGAATGACATACAGTGCCAAGGTGGCTTTCAGTGGCCCAAAGAAATGGAGCATATGAGAGCAAGGTAAACATCCCTGAAAGATCTACTAAAAGGATACACAGAACAATCTCATTTTTTAATTTTAGGAAAAAAGTTGTCTTCCTAGAAATTTAATAGGAAGATATTAACCAAGTTTTATAGTGGATACTCATTGATGAAAAACTGTGAATAACTTTATCTTCTTTTTTGCTTATATATATACTTTCTATAATTTGTGCTTTAAATGTATGTTAATTTTATTTTTTAAAAGTTAATTTTTAAAATGAAACTATCAGGACATTATGATACAATGCTAACTGAGGGGGGAAAGGGATAAAAGGTCCATATTGCTTATATCCCTTAACTCTATAAAATATATATGCATAAGAAAAGAAAGGCAGAAAATACAATAAAATATTAGCAATGGTATCCCCTAGGTGATAGAATTAAGGATCATTTTTATTTTCTCATTTATCATTTTCTATATTTTCTGGTTGTTCTAAAATGGATTTATATTACTTTTACACGTAGAAAAAAAAATTATTTTGAGGGATGTGTATGCCCAATGGGCAATTCACAGTGGGCTCTGTTTTTGTGGAGACTAGAATATTGTACAAACCACTATGACCACAGATAAAAGTGATTTTGGGTGTAGTGCTCTTCAGCCCCAATACATCTGAAGACTGCTACAAATTCACAACAACAATATCAGTTCACAACCACAATTTATCGTGAGAATCATTGACCCACAAAATATTAAGAGTTTTGGAGGAATTCTAGAATTACATGTAAGTGCTGAAAATAAGAAGTTTGAAAATAAAACTTGCAGGGAATGATTCTACAACTTAGGACTGCTTTAATGTAGAAAAATGATATTAAGAGTAATCTTATACATGTATATGAAAAATTACTAGGTAGAAGGATTAATGATTTTCTCTCTCTTTATACAAAAGATAAAATGGGTTTGTAATGCAGGAGGGTTTTAGCTATACCATCAGCCATGCCAAGCACAGAAAAATATGAGCTGAAAACTAAATTAAGACTTGAATAAACATAAAATTTAACAATACAACATGAATATATGACTCACTGCATTGCACCATGGCGGTTTCCATGTGCCCTTGTCATTTAAAAACATGAACAGTGCTAATGAAAATTCTACAGGTTGAAGGCTTCGTCTTAGCCAAACCACAAAGTTAAATGGTAAACAAGAAACCCACAGTAAGGGTGAGAAACACTAGATAAGAGTCTTTCCCTATTTTCTTACAATCTGTAAATGAGAGCTATCTATCTTAGATACCTTAGTGGCGATGCTTGGCTTAGAAAGTTTCTGTAGACTTCTAGCTCTCTATAAACTGTGATAAAGCCCTAAAATAAGGTTTAAGATACTCTGAAATGAGGTTTAAAATACCAAAATCAATACAAAAAAGTATGCTGTTTTGTTAAATGTACCCTAAAATTGTAGTGGAAAAACTTACCTTTCCTTAATACTTGACCACTGAGATACAGCTTTTTACTCTAATAAGCAAGTATTTTAAACAACTCTAATGTTTTAAAACATATTATTCTACTCTGAACAAATGAATACTAAGGTGCTTGAAAATCAAAGATTTTTTTTTTTTTTAATTTTAACCATCCTTATTTTTAAATTAACCACATTTATTTTACCTCTAGAGGTCCTTAATCACATGGAATCAAATTCCTCTAAACACTTCCCTTAAGGGGAAAAAAAAAAAAGGAAGGAGATACAGTGAAATGGTGTATGATAGCCACAGTTAATTCTTACCATATATAGCAGGAAAAAATCCAAAATAACAAATTCTGTACATAAACAGTCATGCTAAACAATGAATTTACCAATTAAGATGTAAAATTAGATGTTAATGTTGGTGTTTTCAGAAAAAGATATAGAAATGACTATAAAAGCATTATACTATTACAAATTATTTATAGAAACAACTAATAAACTTAATTTAACATAAATTCACTCAAAAATGCAAACCATACATTGTATCTCACATATGGAATAAGATATTTTCCTAGTAAATTAGGTGTGATGACCCGAACTCACTTTTTAAGACATTTTTTTGCTTCTAGAAAATCTAAAATGCTTTTCCTATTTTAACATGTACTTCCCAAAATACGATTCCCCATGAACATTATTTCTATTATATTTTTACATACTCTTTAAACAACCAAGTGAAAAATTGAACAATGCACAAATAGGTACTTTCATCAATACATAAACAGTAATAGATAGTAAGGGTAGGAAACAGAACATAACTTCAATAGAATCAATACAACACTAATACAGAGGCACCCATTTTAACCCATAAGGAAAAATCTGAGCCACAAAACAGGTTTTCTATTTTGAATCTAACTTGTAGATAAAAAGTCTGTGTTCTGACCTTAAAGTAGTGCTCAGTGAAGCTCATGTTACCATAAAGGTCTAATACAATAGATAGTCATTTTATGTTGCTAAGAGTTTTTAACTAATCTTTTATATTATTTGGTATAGTACATGAGAGATTATAACCAGATTATTTTAAAAAATCAAAAATGGAATTTGTATATACATTAAATCCTCTGCATAATTTCTGCCTCTGAAGTGTTAATAAAGTGTTTAAAATTATACAAACATCCAGTAAACAGCATTTTATTTTATGACATTGTGTTAATACAATAAATATACAAAACTTCCAAACCACTGAAAACATGCAACATAGGGCATCAAACAGAGGGCATTTATATATAGAACCGTGACAGTCACCATGATGGCAGCGCAATACTATTCTTACAAAATATACAAACGTCCCTAGATAAATAATCCAAGACCCAAATTACAAATCACCAAGCAATGATTTTCCAGTGTAATAACTCGACTTTGAAATAAAATAGCCACAACTTAGTATTTCAAACTGAAAAAATGACATGGATGCCTATTATGCGAAGACCATTTTATTGTCTGGGATATTCGCTAATTTTAGTAGTAAGTATAAAAACACTAACAAATGCTAATCTTTTGCTGACTGAAAATGTGACTATTTACTAATTAATTTTCAGAGAATAGTGAGGAATAAAAACTTAAAGCCCCTTTCATACCTGATCAAACTGTAGATATTGCCATCATTTTAATGCACATCTATGTTTTCAAAAAAATAATTTTCTCCCACAAACTTGGATTAAATTAACCCGAGTAACTGAATTTTAAAACACCATTTTCCCCTATTTACACAAAAATGATATTTGATGGGCTTAACTATTCTTTGATATCTAACAATGCTACTTTTGGGGATTTCTGCACAAGAGAAATGCTCCTGTTCTGAAGGAAAGTACTTAGTGCATCTCAGTGTTTTTTCGAAAGTCCTTATGATATATCTTTTATTTGTAGTTTAAAGAAAAACAAAAATGGACTTGGGATATAAATTAATGGTAGATATGTGCTCTTATGATTTTATAGTTAATGTTTCACTAACATTCCGATAGTAAAATCCACACTCACTAAAAATATACTAATTAAACAGATTCTCAATAGTAAAATTATATCCTCTGAAAAACTTGGAATTATTAGATCACTGAGAATTTGGGTAGAGATTATCACTGAGCAAAAGTATTCATGAAAACAGTTTTAACTTCATACTCTGAATTCTATTTTCTCCAGAATAAAAGAAGTATATCCCAAGTATATTATTTCAATAAAAGATCCAAATAAGTCAAATGTAAACATCATCTGGGTGGGTTCATGTTATCTACTATCATGCAGAACTTCTTTATAAATAGTGAGAAACATCTGTCCTCACCATCATACCTCCAGCATGAAACTCATTTTAACTCTATATTTGGGGAAGAAAATTAAAATTATTTAACCATTTATGCACATGTTTTTCTGAAAGGATTTATAGTCTCAAATAATATAATCCAATAGACTACCCTCATTTAAAATCAAATTCAGTAAATCACTACCTATCATTCCGCAATCTTAAAGTAGTTAAAGACTTCCAAAACACAGTAGCGTGACTTTATAAATGTCTTTAAGCCATTTTATCAGCATTAAAAATGATTCAAAGTTTGAACCCAAGTACACCATAAGAATAACTTCTGTGCTGCATAGTAACAATTTTAGTGCTATTATCTTCAAAATTAATGCACTCAATTGTTATTTGTATTTTCTTGCTCGGTGCAAGCTAAAGATTTTTTTATTGCTGAAATTTTTTAATGTATTCCGTCTGTCTCAGAAACTGAAAGACTGAGATGCATTAGGAATTCAAGTGTATTTGAGATGCCAGGGTTTTGTTTTGTTTTTTGGTGTCATTAGACATGAGAGACTAAAAGAAAAATCCCTTAAATACTGCTGCTTTTTGTGAACAAGGAGTTAGGCTAGACTGATATCTCCATTAAAAATTACCCCAAAAATAAAGAGATGCCAAACACAATCTTGGTTCAATTTTAAAGATAAGCCATAAGAAATACCAAAGTCTCCATACAGTAATATCCTTCTGTGATATGAAACTCAATTAAGAAACTTGGTGTCCATGCAAAATCAGAGGTTGATATCAAAATACCAACCACTCTAAAAAGAAAAGGATAAAATTTACATTATCTATTCTGAAATGCACATGGGCTTTTCACTGGTGACTGAAATTGCTAAAAAGCAAGTGAATTTAAAAATCCATTAAGTCTCTGCTGCCCTATTTCTTTCAATATAAATAGGGAAATGGGAATGAAGCATCACTTTACTGCTCCAATGTATAATCCTTATGTCTAAAGATTCTTGAAAGAACTACTGCAGCTAACACTAAATGCATTTTTAATAAGTACCATATTAATTTCAGTGTGTCACCACTGAAATAATTTGCTGAACATTCATCCCCCAAAAAATATGGAGAATATTTATTTAGCATGTAATACTTTTTTCTGCAAGGGGCACTGAAATATTAAATAAACTAATAGGTAAAGTAATAAGACAAGGAAGTTTTTCTGATTTTAGCCCATGCACAAGTGAACAGGAAATATACATGCTGTGTATACTGTGTGTTTTGAACATAAAAATATTTATAGAATACAGTAACTGGAGAAAAAGTATAGTCAAAATGTAACAGTGTACCGTTTGAAGATTCTCTAAATTTGGTTACCCTTGAAAGCATTCTGAGCTGCACTAGTTGCTGCAGTTGAAGCTGCATTTGCAGCTGCGGTCTGGACAGTTTTGTTGGACATCACACCTGTTGCAAATTCTTGTTGGGCCTTCTCAAAACTAGCACCTGTTGTGCGATATAGTCCATGTACCTATGAAAAGCACAAAAAAGTGGGAGAAGATAATTAAGTGGCAATCTATATATTCATTTTCAGCACTCTTGAGTTAATCTCAACATTATTTAGGGAAAAAAAGACTAGATTCTAGTCATGATACCTAAATTCAAGAGCATCAGCCATCACACTGATACACAATATTGCATTTAAATATTTTCTATTAATACAAGTTTTTCCTTTTGTCCCCCAATGCAGAAGAGATAATTATATCTATGCCAAACCACAAACAATTTAAAGAATTTCTTAACTAATTGCAAAAGCTGTTTTCCTCTGTACCCAATTAGTCAATTACTAAGATATTATAGTATTACGATAAAATGATTTAAACGTAAGATATAACAGACAATCTGACTTTAACACATTTATTGCCCCAGACAATTCAAAGAGAACAAAACCCTATCTATTATTATGTTGGCTACATATATACCACAGACTCTATTATAATCAAATTATATTTTATCATTTGATGTATTGAGCAATATTTATGTCCTTAAACATGCTGCCACTATCCACTCTGTAGACCATTTAACTTTTTGTATATGGTCAAATCCTAAAGAATTTATGAAGGAAGACTTCTGGAAATTCTCTCTCCATACTGGTTCATCACTCAAGTCTTTCTTGATTTCTTGATTTCTCCCGGGAGGCAATGACAGTCCATTATCATATTATTTTCATGAGTAGGGTTAAAAAATATTCTTTATATCAGCATATAGTTTAAGCTCATAATTAAACTGGGAATCTCAGCAATAATAAAATTAGCCACTCAATTTAGTGCAAATTTGAAAAAGGAAATAATAACAAAGTAAATTAGAACAAACATTCAATGACTTCTCGGCCTTTTGGCTAAAATCAAGTACAGAACAAACATTCATTTTTTTCTATGTCACAAACTTGGGGGTAAGGAGGAAAGAAAGACAAGCAAATCTATAAGTACACTGCATTATGACTGGGTCTAAATTTGAAGTCTGACTGGAATGCAATCAAAACAGATTTAGGGGAGGAGGCAGTACACACACCCAAGTCAATACTTTCCCCAAACCTGGATAAGAGCTGAAAATTGTGGAGTGAATGTGTATTGAGAAAAAGAAGAATAAGTCAAAGAGCATCCTCAGGTCAGGCTTGGATACTGGGTAGTGATTTCAAGAAGATAAAGAATAGAGAAGATACATTGGTTTCATGAGGAAGGGAGATGATGAGTTTAGTTTTGAACATTCATTCAAGTGTTTACTGAATACCTAATTCTAGGCCTACCATGCAGGCAGGTGAAGATTTGGTTTAAAGCTCAGGAGAGGAATGGGCTAGAGAATGGACTTGGAAACCATTGGTAGGTGAAAAACTTGTATAAATGAAATTGTCCAAGGAGTAGAAAGAGAAGAAGCTCAGAAGCCTGTTGAGACACCAATATTTAAGAGGCATTAGCAACAAAAAGAAATGTTTAGGAGAGGAATGGGAAAAAACAGATGCCAAAAGAAGAAAGCATGCCAAGGGAAAAAGACCTGTCAGGGTGCTTTTGATAGAGTGGTGAAAGCAAATACCCGTATTACTGTAGATCAAAGGGCAAAGTGATAATGGAGAAAAAGAGCACCAACAAGCACATGTGCTGGTACCATAGCACTATCATAAGTATATAAGTAATTATTTTATTAACTTATAAAAAACAAATCTTCCATGGAAAATTAAAGATACAAATAAATTACTACACCAGTGTTCAAGAAATTTATCTCACAGTGAGTACATACAATTAGATCCTAGAAAAATGAAGTATATTTTAGATATCTAATAAACCTTCTTTACTCACAAAGACTATATTACAACTTAAAGTGTAATTCACAGCCTCCGAGCAGTGAGGCAAAATAAAGGTGGTATTCCTATATCACACATTTTCTTCATCAGTCTAACTACAAAAGAAGAAAAAAAAAAAAAAAAAAAAAAAAAAAAAAAAAAAAAAAATCAAAATAATCAGTCTGTATCTACACAGATCCAGAGAGCCATCTAGAGGGAAAAGACTACATATGGACACAGCACACAATGCTCAATTCCTATATTAAATTCACTATGTGAAAAAGGCATTCTATATTTCAGTGCCCCCATCAACATCTCAAAAAGCTTATCATTTCCTTCCAATGTTTCAGATTTATATCTACTGGTAACTCAAATTCCTTGTGAAATTAGAAAGTTTTAAGATAAAATCATGTAAATAAAAAAAAAACAAAACTTAAATACTTGGTATCTTTTCCACTTATTAGGATTGCATTAACCTAAATATTAGGTTGGTGCAAAAGTAATTGTGGTTTTGCATTGTTGAAATTTGCCATTTGATATTGGAATACATTCTTAAATAAATGTGGTTATGTTATACATCATTTTAATGTGTATTTCTCACTTTATATTTTTTTCCTAATGACTTATTACTTGCTGCTTATTTTATATTTATTTTGGACTATGGAAATGATGTTAGACAAAAAGCAAATTCGAGCAATTTCCTTGAGTTCCAAATGGGTCGTAAAGCAGTGGAGACAACTGCAACATCAACAACGCATTTGGCCAGGAACTGCTTACAAACGTACAGTATAGTGGTGGTTCAAGAAGTTTTGCAAAGGAGACGAGAGCCTTGAAGATCAGGAGCGTAGTGGACGACCATCGGAACTTGACAACGACCAACTGAGAGCAATCATGGAAGCTGATCCTCTTATAACTACACAAGAAGTTGCTTAAGACCTCAATGTCGACCATTCTACAGTCGTTTGGCATTTGAAGCAAATTGTAAAGGTGAAAATCTCAATAAGTAGGTGCGCCTCATGAGCTGACCAAAAAATTTTTAAAACATCATCATTTTGAAGTGTCATCTTCTCTTATTCTACGCAACAACAACAAACTATTTCTTGATCAGATGTGATGGGCGATGAAAAGTAGGTTTTATATGACAACCAGTGACAACCAGCTCAGAGGTTGGACTGAGATGAAGCTCCAAAGCACCACCAAAGCCAAACTTGCACCAAAAAAAGGTCATGGTCACTGTTTGGTGGTGTGCTGCTGGTCTGATCCACTACAGCTTTCTGAATCCCGGCGAAATCATGACATCTGGGAAGTATGCTCAGCAAATCGATGTAATGCCTGAAAATTGCAACGCCCGCAAGCCAGCACTGGTCAACAGAAAGGGCCCAATTCTTTTCCATGACAACACCTGACCACACGTCACACAACCAACACTTCAAAAGTTGAACAAATAGGGCTACGAACTTTTGTCTCATCCGCCATATTCACATGACCTCTCGCCAACCGACTACCACTTTGAGCATCTCGACAACTTTTTGCAGGGAAAACGCTTCCACAACCAGCAGGATGCAGAAAATGCTTTCCAAGAGTTCGTTGAATCCGGAAGCAATGGTTTTTATGCTACAGGAATAAACAAATTTATTTCTTGTTGGCAAAAACGTGTTGAATATAATGGTTACTATTTTGATTAATAAAGGTGTGTTTGAGCCTAGTTATAATGATTTGAAATCCATAGTCTGAAACCGCAATTCTTTTTTGCACCAAACTAATATTTAGTTCTAGAAGCGTCATAGAAAAAGGCACTAGATTTGGAATCTATTGATTCCTCTACTTTCTAGCTGGCTGGCTACTACTCAAAACCTCAGGTTACTTCTAATAAAACAGGAATACTTGTTGCCCTATCTGCCTTTCAGAGTTTTCCTAAGGACTGAATGAGAATGTATGTAAATGTAGCACACTAATACAAATTATAATTCATTTAAAAATATCTGCATAAGTGTCATAACCAAAATGTAGCTGCAACTCCAGAAGAGAATCTTGCTTCCTAACATATCTTCAAAAACAGATTTTAATGCACAGTGGTGACATACAACACACAAAAATTGTACACTATGGTGAGTAAAGAAAAATGGCATTTAATTTAAACAAAATAATCCAAACATATGTTCCATTAAAGCTTATGAAATACCATTTCAAGAAACCAAGCTTTTATATTAATAAAAGATCCCTGTCATACCAATATTATTTTTACTTTTATAAAACTGGGAAAATAAAAACAAATGAGGTTTTAAAATACATATACATTCTTTTCATTCATTTTGGTTTTTAAAAAATCTTATGGATCCCTAAGTCTAATTTTTTCTGTTAAAATAAGACATTTCCTAGAAACCCTCTAAGAAGGCTCCAGCCTGTAGCTCTGGATCAGATATGTTTTCCATAACCCCCTGAATTACAACTCTAGTACTCACAACATAGTTTCACCATGTTGAAATCCAACCGATCCTTCAAAAGCTATTTCACATAGTGCCTGGCCCTCTTTTGTGCCATCTTGTGAGCAACTACAATACTCCATACATCTTTTAGGACATGTATATTCTGCTTCTTTTTGCAGAGTTTGTCTACATGTCTTATCATACCCCACCATGCTTTTAGTTCCTTGAGGGCAGGTGCAATTTTTACTCATTGTTATATCCCCGAAAAGACACAGTACAGTAACTTGCAATAGAAACCACTGAATTATTTGCTTTATATCTACTAGGAATTATCCAAATGGCCCAAAATTGTCTTCATTTAAAAAAAAAAAGTTACCAAGTAAGAACATGCTGACCAAGCAGACCGTACCTGTGTTACAAAGTAAAAGGCTCGGTATACAGTCATCTCAGAGGTTACATGTTTTAAAAGTGAATATACTAAGGATACCAACTGGGGGCAGGATATAAACAACCTCCTCAGGAGCATCAATTTTTTATAGGGATTCAAAGTTATTATTCGTACCTACTGGGTGTCCCCTGGATGAAGATGGCAAGTATCTGGACCAGCTTTATAATAGGCGATGTGAATCATCTGGAATTGATTCCTAATCAAGAAATACTATAGTGCTGGATGGTGCTGAGAGAGTGAAAGAGAGAAAGACACAAAAGCAGCATGCCTATTTATTACTACAGAAAAACATAAGTATATTAAAACTATCAGCTTTCTGTGCTAGGTCCAAAATAAAGTAAAAATAAGGGTAAGCAATAAACAATACTTTAAGAGAAAATGAAAGTCACTTTTAATGTAAGAAGACTATCACTTTATATAATAGGATATCTTCACAAAGCATGCTATACACGTCACAAAGTACACTATAAAACTTCAATTTAACTAATAAATGAGGTTTAACTGTCATTATGGATTCTACACCCAAATTCTACACTCCCACACAAATTAAAAAAATATGTGTAAGATAGATAATTTGGTAAATAAGAAAGTTTAAAGCACTTAGGGAAACTTGTTTTTGAAAGAAGTGAAATTTTTATATAAAATTCTTTTGAAGTACAAGAAAACCATTATTAAACTGTTTTGTTAACATGGAACTAAATGTCTATGACTTTTTAAAAAATTTCATGGAAAAGATAATCATTCAAAACTAAGTACCAAAAGGAATATGAACTATTATCTGTTTATTAATCTCTTCCAGAGATTAAGAGCTAGTTTTATTCTAGCTCTTATATCAACTAAAAGGGGGAAATTTAGGATTCCCCTGACATACAGTCTTCTCTGACTCATTCATTATTTGACCCATTTATACTATCTCCCCCTTAGCCCAAAACCATTATTTAATTTTTCTAATGGTTTATTATAGAAAGAAGACATTAAGAAAGAAAAAAACTTGGAAATAATTTGAGGGAAAATGTCAATCTACTTGGGAAAGATAAGGATTAAACCATTTCTTTATCTATGAAGGTATGCTGAGGCTGGAGTGATAGAAAGTGTACACAGAAAGTGGGAGGTGTGGGAGGTGGGGAACATGGGAATCCTTGTAATTTCTGAGTAATAATTAGGTAATCTAAGCACCTTTAAAATATATATATATATAAAAAATAACATTTATGTAAGAAAATACACATATATGCATATATATTTATATATCATTTTACAAATATTGGTATGTACTGTGAAAAATCTTGATTTTTATGAACAATAAAAAAATAAATAAATAAAAAATAAATTAAAAAAAAAGAAAACTTTTAGAGAGCATTAATTGTTCATGAAGAACCTGACCCCTAGTGGTTATAAACTATGACTACATACCCTCTCAAAAATTTTTTGTTTTGTTTTCTTTTTAACAGCCAGTTTTGAGCAAGTGTGGAAAAATTTTTAAATTAAAAATAATCAGGTGTTTTTAATTGGATCTTAATTTCTAACATATTAGGGAAAATGACTGCTCCTATAAATATGAAAGCTGGCTCAAATATTATTTTAGCTTATATCATCCCCATTTATTGTTACTTCATAAAATCATATAGAAAATTATCTCATTTAAATTCATTTCACAGATAAAGAATATGAGATCCAGAGAACTTTAGAGATTTGTACAGCACCAACATATAAGTGAACCCATATAAAAAGAGGTAACTGATAACTTGTTTAACTATAAAGAAAAAAAGTCAACCAAAATAGCAGAGTACGTTGCATAATTCCCCTATCAATACTTCTTATTTAGGAAGCAGTCATGCTTTTTTGAATGCCTCGCACATGGCGAGTACAGACCTAAAACTTTTCCTTTCATGGGTAGATCCTGAAAAATTGCGTACCTGGAAAATGGAAGAGGAAAAAAAATCCTGCAGGCCAAAGAATTCAGAGTGCTGCACACAGCAGACAGTTAAACAGCAGCTGCAGAACAAACACTTCCTCCACACCCCTACCTTACAACTTGACTTTTTAGCAGCATGACTCTATTAATCATCTGTGCAACATAACCCTCACCCTTCCATCACTGCTTAAAATTCCCTCGATCCACACTCTTCTCTAACAGCAGATTCTTAGATATTGGTAATGTTCTGCTCTAGACCCTCTTCTCACTTCACACACACTTTCTGGGATTCACTTATATCAAGAAGTTGGTAATTCCCAAATCTAGAAATCTGCCTAAATCTCTTTCCTTAGCTCCCAACTTGTATATCCAAAGGTTTACTAAGTATTTACACTTTAATGCCCCACCAGCATTTTAAACTCTCCATTCAAAGTTGAAATCATCTTGACCCTCAAATCTGCTCTTCTTCCTCTTTTTGAATGGCCCACCATCTAGAAATCTGGATGTCATCCTTGACTCTCCCCTTGCCCCCACTTCCAATCCCCAAGTTGAATCAATAATTACCTGCTCATTTTCTCTTGATTACATCTACTTCATACTGTCAGTTCCTTAGTTTAGGTTACCACCATCGCTAACCAGCTTCCTAGGTCTCCCAAGCCTTAGTTTTTCCAAGTGCCACACTCCTGCCCAACAAATCCTGCATCCATTTCAGAATAATCCTTCTAAAACCCAAATCTAATCAATTCAGCTACTCTCCTCCTTAAAACTCTTTGATGGCTCACTACCACTCTTTGTGAAGACCCAAACTTCTTAACAAGGTTTCCTAGTTTACAAGACCCAGGAGGATATAGCTACCACTTACCTGTCCAGCCTCATCTTCCCCTACCCTCCATCACCAACTCCCCACATTGCCCCCTACTCTGACTCATGCCCCAAGTTTATTTCCCATACATTCTGAACAACTTCTAGTTCTCTAAATTTGCCATGCTATTTCCTGCAAATATATATGACTGTGGTATTTCTGCTACCTACTTATCCTCCCTCCCCACCCCCCCCTTATCTCTTGCCTTAGTTAACTCCTACTTATCATTATCTCACAGCTGAGGCATTACTTAAGACTTCATTACTTTAAAAAGACCTCTAAAAATAGGTTAGGCATCGTTCCTGTGTGCTCCCTTTACTTTCTCTTATAAGAACCATTAAACCAGTGGACTAGGGTACCTGTTCTTTTGTTTTTTTCCCCATACTAGAATGTGAGCTCCTTGAGCTCATTCACAGAACAATGCATTGCACTGCTTGAAAATGAATGAATGAATGAAATGAATTGCACTGAATGAATGAATGAATGAAATGAATTGCACTGCTTGAAAATGAATGAAATGAATGAATGAATGAATGAATGAAAATGAATGAATGAAATCTACAACACACATTATTTCATTTAATTCTCAATGAATGTAGTTATTATTCCCATCATTCATTCATTCAATAAATTTAAGTGCCTAGCATATGCCAGTTGATTGCAAAGGAAAACATACAGACCAGGTCCCTGCTCTCATGGAGCTTAGAGTATGGATGAAGGCACTAAACCTGAGGGGTTACAGAAACCTGCCTCTGGTCACACAATTGTTAAGTGAAAGCACTAGAATTTCAATTTGAGTTGTGTGGTTCCATAGCCCTTGCTCTTCTCACTTAACTCCAATGCCAAAAGACATCTTAACTCTGAAATGGCTTAACAAGCTTGCTACCCAGAATATGTGCATTTATGTGTATATAAAGTGGCTTGTGCTCAGGTCCCACATTAAATAATACAGGCAGTAAGTGCTCCAAGAAAAAAAGACCATATATCCCTAAGAAATAGTATAGTGAGAAAGATTCTGAGTTGGGCCTTGTAGGTCTTCAACTGTCAGAAAATATGAGGTAACTCAGGGGTTAAGAAGCATAGGATAAATGAAAACTGGTCAAAGGAATGCACACGATGCATTTAAAGAAACTGAATAGTACAGTTTGACTAAAGTAGAAAGTCTAGATCCAGAAGTGTGAAAAATCACCACTAGCCCTACTTACCACCACTGGCACAATCACATTTCCCAAATGCAAAACACACATCAAAAGTCTTCACAGTGCTGTCTCCTTCTGTTTTTGTTTTTTTGTTGTTGTTGTTGCTGTTTGTAGATTAATATAGTAACTACATATAAAATGGACTGAAAGATGGGGGAGCTGAGTAAACAGTTAAAAAAATTTTTTTTCTAGATTAGCTGAGATTGGGAACAGAAAGGAAAAGAAAGATGGAAAAGATATGAATAAAGAAAAGTATCTAAGAAAGGGACTAAAAAAGTAGTGGAAGCATTGACATAAACAAACACAGTGCTGACATAAATATTAAACAGAATCTTATAAGAAAGTGCTTAGTGCCATGTCATTTATAGTAGGTACTCAATTTTTTAATGGCTTCACTGAGATATAATTCATATCCCATACCAATTCAAATAACAATTTACCCTACTAACATGTACAATTCAATGGTTTTTAAAATATATTCAAACAGTTGTGAACATACTATCTATACAATCTAATTTTAGAACATTTTCGGTACCTAAAAAGAAATCCTGTAACCATTAGCAGTCACTCCTCACCCCCAACCCCAAGCTTAGGCAACCACAAATCTATTTTCTGTCTCTATAGATTTGTCCATTCTGGACATTTCATTAAATGGACTCATACAATATGTAGTCTTAATAAATGTTTCTTGAATATGAATCAGAACATTTGGAAAAAGTTAGTTTTGAGAAGAAAGAGATGAGTGTAAAATGCTGACTGTGAGATGATGATGCCAATCAACTGGAGATATAGTCAAGTGCAATACAAATGAATATTATGCAAAGCAGTATCTCTTCCAACTTCAAGATTCTAAGTCATCTGGGTAAAGAAGAAACTGAACCAATGGGGGAGAATGGAATTCCCAAGGAAAACAATTATACAACACAAAGAGCAGAAAGCTCATCATGTTTAAGATGACTTATTTATAAGCTGGACAAAGAAATAGCCTCAAAGGTAGTTGAATGAGAACACAGGTACGAAGGTCAATGGAAGATACCATTTCAAGGAAGAGAAACCACCTGTAGTATAGAAGGCTGTAGAAGTGAAGGAGAAAGAAAAGTGAAAAATACCTATTTAGTGACTTTAGAAATCTGAGTTTCAACAGTATGTGTAGTTTGGGTCACAACAGAGATAAATGATTTTAAAAGAAAAAATCGAGTAGCAAAAATATGGACAGAAAGAACACAGCCTAGCCTTCCTAGGATCTTGAAAAGAATGAAATGAGAATAAGTAAGTAAAGTATTTCAAGAGTGCAAAGTGTTCTAAAACATAAGGTACAATTATTTGTATGAATTCCTGTACACATTCTCAAGTTCCTTGACAATAAAAAATAAAGGAAAAAAATGTTGTGAGGACTTTTTTAAAATATGAGGCCCACCAAAAAGTCTTTATCATGTTAAAACACAGGTATTATTCCCAGGGTTTCTATATCATATTTGAGCACAAATAGAATATCAACACTATATACCCAAAACACAACCATTTGTTTTTTTGTTTTTTTTAGGAGGTACCAGGGATTAAGCCTGGAACCTCGTAAATGGGAAGCAGGCACTCAATCACTGAGCTACACCCACTCCTCACAACAAAACTCAAATAAACAAATAAAAAGAGTGATTTCTCTCCCACCGTATGTAATGATTTTCTTTAAGCTTATGAAAATAGCCATGGGAATTCTATAAGTAGTAGTATAGCCAAGATAACTGGACAGTTACTAGAAACAACATTCATCTCATAACCCAGCCTGAGCCTTTAACTACTCACTTTATACTCTTTGATATTTGTATCAAATATGGATAAAATGCACACACCACACAGTAGCTTTACTTATATTAAATCAGGCTGATATGCTTCATATTCAAAAACAGAAATTTTTAAAATGACTGTTCAATTCATAAAAGAAGCCTTCAGCAGCTTACAGGAAGTTAAAAATGTACTGCTCTTTCCTAAAATGCACTGATGCAAAACTTTTGTTTGCAAAAGGTAATCCTGAGAGCAAACTTGCATAAGAACAACAAAATTGCTCGAGGTTCCACTGAATTAAAAAAAGCAAAACAGGAAAATGAGAACTTGGAACATCAGGTTCACTAAAAAACTTATCGACATAAAACTTCATTTACCTTTTTAAACATAACTAATGAGATGACTGCCGATGCTGTGAAAAGTGCTGCTATGATTATCATCATGATTCCAACCGGAATATTTTTGTTGAGACCAGTAAGGGATGAAATCCAACCACTGTGACATAATAAAAAATAAAGCATAATTAGGCAAATAAGGTAACGCATACTTTACAAAATAACAGCTAACCAATATTCAGCACTTACTAGGAGCTAGGTACTGCTTCAGATCTTAACAAGTATTAATTCACTTAATTCTCACAATTAAAACATCATGTTTAAGATGTTTAACATCTTAAAACAGATGCTGTTTTTTAATCTCTATTTTATAAAATGACGGCACTGAATCACAGAGAGATTCAGTAACTTGTCCAAGGTTATACAGCTAATAAATAGCATAGTCTGAATTCAAACCCAAACTGTCGAACTCCAGAGTCTGAAGTGTTTACCATCAGAATATACTTTTAATCCTATAATTATTCCGTCTCCTAAATGTTCATTTAAAATTGCTGAATTATGGAAGAAAATATCTGCAAACCTCACATCCAACAAAGGATTAGCACCTAGAATATATAAAGAACTCTTAAAACTCAGCAGTAAAAAAACAAACTCAATTACAAATAGGCAAAAAACTTGAAGAGGCATTTCACCATGAGGATATAAAATGGGAAAAAGCACATGAAGATATATGCAACATCATTAATCATTAGACAAATGCAAATTAAAACCACAATGAGATAGCACTAGAGACCAGTAGAATGGCTAAAAATAAAAATTAAAAAAAATAGTGATAATGCCAAACACTGACAAGGATATGAAGAAACTGGATCTCTCATGCATTGCTGGCAGGAATGTAAAATGGTATAGCCATTCTGAAAAACAGTTTCATAAAAAAAAATAAACAAACATGTAATTTCCATTATGACTCAAAAATTACACTCTTGGGCATTTATCACAGAGGAATGAAAACCTGTGCTCACACAAAAACCTGTTCCCAAATGTTCATAACAGCTTTAAGTTGTAACAGATCCAAATTGGAAGCAATCAAGATCTCTTTAAGCAGCTGAATGGTTAAACAAATTATGGTACATACATTCCATGGAATATTACTAAGTAATAAAAAGTAATGGATTATTGATACACACAACAATCTGGATCAATCTCCAGAGAATTATGCTATGTAAGGAAAAAAAAAGCCCAAAAGTTACATACATTTATACAACATTCTTGAAACAACAAATAACAGAAATGAAGAAGAGATTAGAGTTTGTCAGGTGTTAAGTAAGGAGTAGAGGAAGGAGGGAATTAAGTGTGGGTATTAAAGGGCAACATGAGGGATCCTTTGTGGTAATGGAAATGTTCTGTAACTTGACACTATCAATGTCAAGATTCAGGTTTTGATATTAAACTGTAGTTGTGCAAGATGTTACCACTGGAGGAAACTGGGTAAAATGAACATGGGACTGCTCTGTATTATTTCTTACAACTGCATGTGAGTCTACAATCATCTCAAAATAAAAAGATTAATTTTTAAAAATCTGTCAAATTACATGAGCTCTATGTTAAAACAGGTCATTCTGTATAACCCTTGCTAGTATATGTGTATGCAGTGTTTCTACCTTTGAAAGACGTGTGCATGTAAAAGTGCATGTATATGAAAACCTGTGTGTGTAACCAAAATAGTCCTTTACACATATTAGATAACCCCCTTTCCTTCCAATCTTGGAAGTTCTTTTCTCTCCCTTTCACAATCCTTGGCTCTTCTTTGTCTAATCACTCCTCAGTTTTCTTTGCATTCTTCCTTTCAGTGCCTATTACAGCTTTTATTTAAACTAGATAATAATAGATATAATCTGCTGTTTTAAAAAATGGTAACATGATCTTTAAATAGATAGATTGATCCAAAGGTTTTATCTTAGGAAATTTAATTGCCTTTCTCACCATTTTGCTTTTGTTCATTTTTGCTAATCTGGATTTTTTTGTGTTAACTATTTTTAGGAAGCCAAAAATTATATACAGATACTAGATTAAGTGCTTAAAATTAGAGTAATTAAAGCAAATGACTTACCAATTGCCCCAATTATGAAATCCTGCAGCCTGGAGTACATGTACAGCAAACTGACAAATATAGACGAAGAAGAATACAAAGAATCTGAATGAACTGTCACTCCTTTTTTTTAAAAAAAAAAAAAGGGGGGGGGCGGAGAGAGAAAGAAGGAGAAAACGTCATTTTTCTCAATACTTTTACATTCACATGCAGACTGACAAACCTTAAAAAACACTGGCAACCACCTGAGGCATGGAATTAAAATAATAATAATTTCCAACTAGACCATAATCCATCTTGGCAATTTTTTTATTAAACAGCTTTATTGAAATATAATTAACATACCAAAAACTGCAAATATTAAAAATATGCAATCTGATAGTTTTGACATATGTATACACCCGTGAACCTCACCCAATCAATATATTAAACATATCTATCACCCCCAAAAGTCTCCTTATCCACCCCACCCATCCAGATCTGTCACTATAGATTACTTGTATATTTTAAAGTTTTATAGAAATGGAATCATACTATATATATATATATATATACTATATATATATATATTTGGTCTGCCTTCTTTCACTCAGCATAATTATTTTGAGAAGTACTTTCCTTTTTATTACTGAGTAATATTTCCAATGAATGGATATATCAGTTTATTTACACATTCACCTGCTAATGGACATTTAGGTTGTTTCTAATTTTTTACTATTACAAATAAAACTGCTATAAACCTCCATATATGAGTCTGAATGAGCATATATTTCCTTTTCTCTTGTATAAATATGTAGAAGTGGAATGTCTGGAATATATGGGAGGTGAATGTTTAACTTTTTAAGAAACTGTTTTCCTAAGGAGTTGATCCATTTTATATTCCCACCAACAGTATATAAGTTTCTCTATAACACAGCAATACTGGTATGGTCAATCTTTTTCATTTTAGCCATTCTAATAGGTGTATAGTAGCATTTCACTGTGCTTTTAATTTGCATTTCCCTAATAACTAACATTGCTGAACACCTTTTCAAGTGCTTTTTCTCATCCATACTTCATCTTTGGGAAGGGTACGCAAAAGTCTTTTTCCAATTAATCAGGTTGTTTTTTCCCTTACTGTTGAGTTTTGAGGATTCTTTATATATTCTGGTTACAAGTCCTTTATCAGATATATGCTTTGCAAAGATTATCTCCCAATCGGTGGCTTGTCTTTTAATTCTCTTGAGTGACTTTAGAAGGGAAGTTTTGCCTTTTTATTAACTACAATGTATCAATGTGTCATTTTAAGGATTTTGATTTTATTTTAGTATCTAAGAAATCTTTGTGAAAGCCAACAAAGATTTTCTCTTGTTTCTTCTACAGGTGTTATAGTTTCAGTTTTACACTGAAGTCTATGATCATTTTTACATTGATTTTTAAGTATTGTGAGATATGGACCAAATTTCCTTTTTAATTTGCATATGGATATCCAATTGTTCCAGAACCATTTCTTAAAAAGATTGTCCCTTCTCCACTGCATTGCCTTTGTACCTTTTTAAAAAATCAGTAGTCCACTGGGAGCGAATGTAGCTCAAGTGGTTGAGTGCCTGCTTCCCATGTACAGATTCCCGGGTTCAATCCCCAGTACCTCCTTTAAAAACAAAGCGAAAAAACACGAAAAACAAAAAAAAGTAGTCCATGAATGAATAGGCTTTATTTCTGGACTCTCTATTCTGTTCCATCATTCTATTTGTCTACCTTTATGCCAGTACCACACTATTTTGATTACTGGGGCTTCCTAATAAGTCTTGAACGTAAATAGTGCTAGTCCCCAAGTTTGTTGCTCTTTTTCATAGTTGTTTTAGGCCTTTACATTTCCATGCATTTCCATTTAAAATCACACAGTCCATTTCTACAAATAAGCCTGCTGGGATTTTGACTGGGATTCCAATGAATCTATAGATCTATTTGAGAGAATTCACATTATAAAAATACTGGGTCTTCCAATCCATGAATAAGGCTTAGCTCTCCATTTATTTTTAGGTCTTCTTTACTCTCAGCTATGTTTTGTAGTTTATAGCGCACAGTTCTTTCACAGCTTTTGTCAGATTTATCCCCAAGTATTCCATATACTTCAATACTTCTTCAGATGGTATTTTTAATTTTAACTTCTGATTGATGTTGCTAGTATATAGAAATACAATTAATTTTTGTGTATTTATCTTGTATCCTGCAACCTATCACTTATTAAAGTAGCTTTTTTGAAGATTACATTGGATTTTCCACATAGACAATCAGGTAGTGTCAGAATAAAGATAATTTCTTCCTTTCTAATCTGGATGCCTTTTGTTTTCTTGCCTGATTATGCTGGTCAAAACTTCCAGTAGAATGTGGAATGGAAGTGGTGCATATGAACACCCTTATCTAGCTCCTGATCTTTAGGGGAAAGCTTTCAGTGTTTTACCATTAAATATGATGCTAGCTATTGTGTTCCACAGATGCCCTTTATCTAGGAGAGGTAGTACCCTACTTTCTTAGTTTGTTGAGTATTTTTATCACTAAAGTGTTGAATTTTGTCACGTTATTTTCTGAATCAATTAAGATGACCATGTTTTTGTTTTTTTTTTTTCAGTTTGTAATATGATGAATTACACTGATTTTCAAAAGCTAAACCAACTCTGAGTTCCTAGAATAAGCCCCACTTGATCATGACACAGTATCCTTTTAATATACTGTTGGACTTAAGTTCAGCAGGATTTTTAATTGTTCACTCCATTTCTTTCAGCACAGTGACTATTCTATTCCCAAAACACAATTTTCAAATTCCTTAACATTTCAATTTACTTAATCTCAGCAAAAGACTTTGTTCCCTTAATCAGAGGGAAAAAGAGAAGCCATAGGAATAAACCTCGTTGACTTCCTACCCCCAACTTTCCAAGTTCATATATACTACCAACCTTCCTTAATTCTTATCTGTGAGAAGGCAGTGTCTCTCCTTTCAAAACTAATACTTGAAAAATACAAAATGTAAAAATTAAAAGAGACAAATAAGAAAAATAAGAATATAACACTTACACAAGATCTTTAATTCATTTTTCTACTTCCTCTGGAGCACTTTACTTCAGTTGTTATTTATTTACTACCCTGACTTCTCTGCAACTTTCCCATTACGTTCTTCCCTTCAGTATATAAACAAATCTTTCTTGTCTTCCAATAGCCATCCTTTAACCCTGTCTCCCCAAAAAACTTCCACCTTTTCTATCTCCTTCCTTCCCATCAAAAATAAAAGTCTTGGGAAGCGGGTGTGGCTCAGTGGATGGAGCCCCCGTTTGCCATATGGGAGGCCCGGGTTCGCGTCCTGAGGCCTCCTTGTGAGGGCACGCCGGCCTGGGCGGTGCGGTGGGCTGATGCAGCAACCTCATGGCAGGAGGCGGGTGTGGCGCAGTGGATAGAGCACCCGTTTACCATATGAGAGGCCCCGGGTTCGCTTCCCGGCGCCTCCTTGTGAGGGCAGGCCGGCTCGCG
>JAQZBX010037584.1:0-23748 GCA_029593785.1 Cabassous unicinctus | reverse complement strand
AAAAAAAAAAAAAAAGCTTTATCTGGATGTTACAGTCATAGACTTGTTTCTAAGCTCAATTTGTTCTCCATTAAATTTTCAATATTTTGTTTTCCAAAATCTGAATATTATTTGATACAACTTAAGAAGTGAATGCTTCAGGTATAAAAAATGATCTTATCCTTTGAGTTTGAGAAAATTATCGTGACGTTCTGCCTCCTTCTTAAACATATATTTTAGTTTAAGCATATGCCCACATTCTCTGTTCCTAAAGTAATTCCCCAACTTGTTCTGCTCAGTTCCACTTCAGTCAGGGTTTGATCATACTCCCACACCAGGCAACTAAAACTACTCCTTCCTTTAGGAAGGTTTACAGATTTTTAGGACTGTTAAATTTGGGTAGGTGTAACGTGATGAGTCAATAGAAAAGGGTTAGGCTGCACAGAAAGGGATCACCTGCCCTGTCAGTTCTTTCCATGCCATTCTTTGGTCCTAGTATACAAGAATCCTCTTAATATCGCCTACTTTAAGTACTATTTATCACCCATTTTAGTCCTTTACCTTCAATTAAGCCCTTGTCTCCCTTTCCCATAGATTTTAGGCTCTAGGAAAGGACAATCTGACTTTATGAACAGGCACCAAGGAATCATGCTCTGATAATTATTCTGGTTTCTTCAATAATTTTTAATTTTTTTTCTTTTGTGTGAGCTAGAAGAGGGGAAAAAAAGTTTTCCAGTTCCCAGTGAGAGAAGAAGGGGAAGGAAATGCAAATAATCTGCAAAAAATGCAGATTTTGCTATTTACCCTTCCCACACTAGTTTATAATGAGAACTCTTTTGTTATTCTAGAAAGTTTACATTCTCTGATCCACCCTTTGTATCTCTTCAAATCTCTCATTTTCTTGCTGTTGTGATGATTTCTTGTCATATAGAGCTTTAACTCATGACTAAATATAACTAATAAGATTGTTGAAATTGCTCAACTTGCTGCTCAAATTTTTTATGCCTTTTGAGCCATCCAAATTTTTGAGGACAAATGTCTGTATGTTTTATTTTTCATCAGCACATTGTGTTTGATACACTTTAAGTTTTTATGCCTAGATTGCATAAAAAAAAAGAATATCTCTGGTTTCTTCAAAATACCCTTAGATATTTTTAAGAAAATTGTAACAGAATTTCTATCAGAATTTTTTCTAATATTCTTTGCTACTATTCATGTATATTGATAATAAACCAGAGAGCTAAGCTTAAATTAGAATTTTTTGATACTTTAGATTTATACTGCTGCAAAACAAATTACCATAAACTTAGAGGCTTAAAATGATACCCACTTATTATCTCATAGTACTCTGAGTGGGCTTGGCTGGTTTCTTTTCTTTGGGCATCATAAGGCTGAAATCCAGGTGTCAGTTGGCCTGGGCACTTATCTGGAGGGTCTAGGGAAGAATCATTTCCAGGATTAATTAGGTTATCATCAGAATTAAGTTCTATGCAATTGTTGGGGTGATTTCCCCATTTCCTCACTTGCTGTCAGCTAGAGGTCGCTCTCACCTTCTAGAGACTATCCTTGAGTCCCTGAATGTGGCTCCTCTATCCCTAAAGCCAGTGATGGGTTGTCAAATACTTATGCTCCATTGCTTTTTGATTTCTCCTTCTGCTACCAACCAGAGAAAACTCTCTGCTTTCAAAACAATCTTTTAATTTATGTATTTAAGTTGGTCCCACCAGATAATTTCCATTTTGACTAATTCACACCCAATTGATTAGTAACCAAAACTACACGTGAAAAATACCTTCTGCCATGTAATATGATATAGGCATATTCATAGTGGCAGGGGTTAGGGCAAGAAATTTAGTGCCTGGGTATTTTGGAATTCTGTCTACCACAGTGATAAAGCAGTTTTGAAAATCAAGCTTTAACTTAAGAATCAGAAAAATATAACTCAATCTTTCTAAGCTGAAAATAGCTTTAATCTTTCCATTAACTATGCCACCTTTGCATTCTCTACCAAAAATGTCATTAATGAAATAAAATTACATTCCCCAAAGTATGAGAGAAAATCTTGGAGTAAAACATCTCATTTTATATTAATTTAAACATTATTTGTTTGCAATTAAATGTATGACTTTGATCAAATATCTTTTACAATCAATTTGGTTATTAAAATGCACTGTCTACATGCATGAATATGCAAGCCCAAAGAAGGAAGTAAGGAAGTAAATTTTCATTGTTTTATATTTTGGCATAATGAGCTATTGTTTTCTTTTGTCTTATATGTAATTTATTTCAAACTAAAAATCATGGCTCAAATGCTTTTCAAACTACCTACACTACTTTGCTAGCAAATTGAGACAGAGAGTTCCTTATATTACTACTAATAATAACACAAATAATTATTATAATAGAGAAACCATAATATATTATATATGGTAAATATAGGGTATATAAAAGGAATGCCCATTACATGACCTAAAGGCAGAAGGGCTGGGAGGGGGAAGGCCATACAAGCCAGTGGCCCACTCCTCCTCAGCAGGAAAGAGCTTGACAACAAAATGACAATCACAGACTGCTTCAAAGGAATGTTAAGTGCTTGAACCCATGTATTTACTGTTCTGGGAACTTACACAATTCCCCCAGTATGTATGCACTCACTGTTAATCATTTACTAAGCTATGAGCACCTCCAAGCTACTCTATGCATTAGTTAAACACCTTTTTTGTGCTGTCTAGCCCTATATAATCTTTGTTTCCCTGCTGAGCAGCATGGTAACTACCAGACAGGCCATCATTGGGACTTGTCAGTAATAAACAGCATGACTGCTGCTGGCCTTCCATGTGGTTTCTTTGGAATATCAAAAGTATTCAGTTGACTTTCCAGGGCTCGATCTCCTGCATTATGACAAAATACTGTGATTATAGATGAAGAAGCTAAGTCCAAGTGAGATAAATATCTTACTAAATTCACAGAACTGGTAAATGGCAGATTTGGGATTCCAACTCTGTCACCCTGGATTCAAAGTGTGAGTAGTGAACACTACTTCATCCAGTTAATTCATCTCCCATAAAAAGGCCTACTTCTGGGAAGCAGATGTGACTCAAGTGGTAGGGTATCCATCTACCATACGGGAAGACCCAGGTTCAATCCCCGGGACCTCCTGGTAAAAAAAGGCAAACAGGCGAGCCAAGACTGAGCAGTGAGCCGGGCCTGCGCAGACACGCAGCGAGCCATGCAACAAGGTGGTGACATAACAAAAGAGAGAGACGCAGGGGAGAGTCAAGTGAGACCTGCCAGAAACCAGGAACTGAGGTGGCGCAAGTGACAGGATGCCTCTCTCTCACACTGGCAGTACCTAGGATCGAATCCCGGTGAAGCCTGGAAGAGAAAAATGTGAAGAGAAGGCAAGAAACAGATACAGAAGATCACCCAGCGAATGGACACAGACATCAAGCAGCTGGCAGTGTGTGGGGGGGTGGGGGGTGGGGAGGACAAACTCATAGAACTGTACACCAAAAAGAAAAATAGTCAATTAAAAAAAAAAATGCCTACTTCTAATTATGTTTCAACACGTTACTACATTGCATCCATTAACCTTCTTCCTGTACACATTCACATCCACATACACGTGTATTTGCATCCATGCACATACACATAATTGGAAATAATCATCCTTCCTTGCAATTTTTCTGACATCAAAAGCACTTATAAGGATGAAATTTTGTGGCAGTGAAACACATTCATAAGGGCAGCTCAGGAAAAATTGAACAATGAATCCTTTAAATTATATATTCATTTGCAATCACTAAATAATTAAAACTAGAAAGGTTTTCTTAACAATCTATTATGTTGTTATTGAAATTCTACTATGACTAGACTGTACAATTTAGAGAAATAAAGATAATATATAACTACAATGCTCAATTCTAGGGATACATTTATTTGAAAGTCTTGATTGGACTTGAAGCCCAGCTATAAAATTAATAATTCAAACATGATTCTGAAATATTCAGCATACAATTTTATGATCTTATTTTACATTGAAAATCCAATAATGTTCATGAAATGCTTATTTTGTGTAAAAAGTCACTCTAGTGTTAAAAATCATCTTAGCTGAGGTCAAGTATAATTCTCTGAGGTTTAAGCTGCCTAGCCTTGTCAAATTACCTATTAGTGCTTCTCTGTAAATATTAATAGCAATATCTCATAGGGTCATTATGTACCTCAAACTGAAAAATCCATTTAAAGTCCTTACCACAATTACTGCCCCATTGTTTTGAATGCTTGCAATTATTGCTATTACTCTTGAATCAAAGAAAGGAATATTACTAGATACAAAGGTGAGAAAGAGTAGACCCTGATTTCAATGAGCTAACAGTCTATTGAGAAGGTAAGATAACAATGTTATTAGGAAAAAACAAAACAGACTGTCTATGAAATGGTAATCTAATGATCTGGATAAACCAGTTGTGGGGAGTCCAATGGGCTGACTTGGAGTTATGGACTGAGGTTTTAAGAAAGCTGATATAATCAAGATGAACTTTATTAAAAAGAGAGCAATTAATTGATCTTAATTATGTTAGGAAAAAGCAGAGTATCTTAAATATAAATAAGTGATCAGACTTGGTAATAGAAACAGAGAAAGACACAATATATTTAATGGATTAATTAAGGTTTATTTCCGGCATAGAAAGTAATGAGGTTATTTTTTAACATTTTTGGCCACTTCTTGAAAATATATTGGAAGCAATTTGAAAAAATTAAAAGAAAAAAAGCAAAAGCACCTCACATTTAAAAAGCCAGAGCAATAAGCAAGTTAAACTCACTACAGTTTATTTTAACTACCCTTGTTCAAGAATCACTAAAGAGAATGCCAGTGGGAATTCCTTCAGGTCTCTAAAGTATCTTTAAATACTCCTCCCAGCTCTTTCAATTCAGTTTCTCCTGGAAGCCCCAGACCCTGTGCATTTAGGGAACTGAACATTACTGCTTATCACTACATCGAAGGTAAGACAGACAAGAACCAAAGTTCAGATGACATTTTCCCTGAAGTTTGTTGAAATAATTATTCTTACTACACACATAGTTAGTTTTAAAATTATGTTTAAGTGTAATTTGAAAACTAGATACCAAGAATGAATCTTTTCGCCCTTTTTTCTGAGGTTTATTTATTATTGTTGAGTTAGAATAGATTTTTTTTTCAATGCTTTGTCATGAGTTCAATCAGACTAGAATATCCCTTCAAATCTTGGCTGGTTTTGACATTAACCAATATGTCAATTATTTTGTTTCTTTTCCATTGTTCTCTCTTCCCTTTTCTTTTCTCTTATGCTTTTCTTTCTTTCTCTTTTTGTTTTTGCTTACCTGAAAATATTTAAAGTCATCTCTTTGAATAGCAATAGAATCATTCCTCTTTATCTGCTTGTCTGCCAAATAAATTATTTTTCCCATAACAATATACTCCAAAATATATATAATTTTTTTCTTTTATAGCATTTAGATTCTCCTAATTCATGTCATAGTTAGCATTTTAGTAGTCTACCAGACAACTTAAAGAAACTTTCTCTAATAGAAAATAAACAATGGAGATGCTATCTTGAATTCTTAGTTACAAAGGTGGGATGGTGAGATGATGAGATAGGATGCTAAAAGAAATTGTGGAGTGTTGTTTACACAAATTCAGATAGAAAAGCAATGTGAAAAAAATTCATAAAATATTAAAAACATTTTCAAATTATTGAATATGTATAGCAATAAGCAACTTCAAATAGTAAGCACATGATGGAAAATTTTATTGAACATCTTGATGAATTAATAATAAATAATTGCATAAAACACTTGATTAAAAATGAGTTCTTTGCATATGGAAAATGCATCTTCATTTTTTCAAGAGGAAAAAATGCCTGGGGAGTTTGAGAGTTTTTTCCTGCATCACATTATCACACAGTATCAAATCAAGTAAAGAATCTTCATCTCTTGCTTTACTGTTATAGGTTCTTGAAATATTCCCTGAATTTTGAATTGAATGTAGTATTATTGAATGATATTCCAGTTTCCAAAGTTGGAGAAGTTCAAATTATATTCAAAAAGTTATTTCTTTAACGAAGGTAGATCACAAATATATTATGGAAATTTTAAAAAAATCCCATGGTACTATTAAATCTCCTAAATAAAATATAAGAATAAAATGATTGTTTCCTAGAAATGTTGGAATGAATCACAAATTATAAAAGAGAGATTATCTTTTATAGACTCTCTTGAGGCTTCAAATAAATTTGTTACCTTGATTTCAATTCTCTCATCTGTGAAATCAGAAATCATATTACCCACTTTACTTTCTGATAGTTGGTTTTGGATTTTCAGTAGTGAGAAATCAGAATATTTAATACCTTATTATTGTTGTAGATACCTGTACTCAGAGACAAAAGGCAATGTGCTAAACTCATTGATCAATATTCTTCGATTTCCCGTGTGTTACAAGTGGGTGAAACATTTACAGAATAATAGTCCTTTAAAATTAATAATAAAAGAGCTAATATTTAGTGAATTCTTGAAATGTATTAGATACATGTATCCATACCAAAATGCTTTAGATGGATTTTTTCATTTAACTCTCATAAAAAAACTTTATGGTAGGTACTGCTATTATCATTGTTTTACGGATGAGTAAAACAAGGCTCAGACACTTTTGAAACTTGCCTAGGATTATTCAACAGGTAAGTTTATTTGAACATATTTAGACTAACTCAAGCACTGTCAACCGCCATGATAAGATGCCTCTTTTGTGAATAAAATTTAAATTTTATATTAGAAGTTTAGGATTAGTCTTTTATCCTAGGAAAAGTTTTCTGCAATTTAATTTAATTTAAAAAGACATCAAGATGATCCTGAAAACCATGGATTGAGTATTTGATTTTCTTTTTGTATTTTTTTAGAGGTCATGGTAAGACATGGTGAACATTTATATCATGAATATCCATTTCAAGATGCTGTCAAACGTAGATTTTCTTCATTAACTTGCTGCAAAAGAAAAGACCATTTCAAGTCATGAGAAGCTTTAGATATTACTGCTTTTCTGTTCAGAAGACATGTATCAGAGTCAATTAACCTTTTGTGTCACATACCCTGATTATTCAGCCTTATCTCTGATCTGTTAAAGAATTATTATTTAATCCCATTGAAACTGTAAGAGCCAGTGTTAGTTCAAATAATAAAGAGTCATGAAAAAGAAAATTATAAGTTTGAGTACCTAAAAATAACAAGTATAAGTTTTAAGAAGTCATCTTGGAATTTATTTAAATCCTATCAGGATTATAAAAGTATAAAAAGAGTCATACTTTACAATTCTGATACTGAAATCACATCCAGATATAGGCAGAAAAGAGATGAGATATTGACATGAATTTATACAGATATAGATATTTCTTGCTTCTTTCTATCACATATCTCATCATAGAGGGGGAGGGGAAAACTAATATGCCTAGTTATATGCATCTGGAATTCAAGTAAAAGATATTCCTTGACTATAATTCCCAGGGAATGCCACCCAGGTGTGCATTTAATAATGTAATTGAAGAAACAATGTAACTACTGAAGAACAAGTTAGGTTAAAATTAACTGAATTCTAACACTGGATTTTGATTCCTTTTTATTATTTTATTTTATTTTATTTTATTCATTATGTAATATAATATTTTAAGTCATTAAAAATCAACAGAAATGATGTTGAAATACCATCTCTTTAATAAAGAAATCAGAATAATATATAACATTAAAATTCCCTTGGCTGTCACTTTCTTTGTTCCCCAGATGTAAATATTTCCTTCCACTGCTATGCCATTCATTTATGAGAAAACAGGTACTCAAAGAAATTACATGATATTCTTTAGGTGGAAAGATAATCACACTGGATTATTTTTGTGTACCTTATGGTTTTTTGCTCAACAATATGTCTTGGTAATTTATCCAAATTAGATGTTCCAGGTAGATCCAGCATTTAAATTTATACCTCATTTTCCATAGTAAGTACCTATCACATGTTATTGACTTTCTATTATTGTTAGGCCTTTATATCAATTCTATTTTCCAAATTTTAACAAGGCTGCAATAAATATCATTTTGAATGCTTTCTGGAGTAGTTTCATTAGATGACATGCTGAGTCCCAAAATCATCATCAAAATTGTATATAGAGTGTCTTTCTAATATTATTTTCATGAAACTGAAGAGCAAAGAGATATCTCCTTGTTTAATTTGCATTTCCTTGATTCTAATGAGGTGGTGCATTTTTATAGATGCTTATTGGCCAAATTATAAATTCCTTTCTGTGTATTTCCTATTGCAGTGTTTTACTCTGGAACAAAATTGTGTCACCTCTCTTTATATTATACATTTGTAGGATTTACACATATTTATTTCCATTATGAAATTTTAAAAAATACTTTGTTCCTATGAATTTTTTCATGTACAACTACTAAATGTATTGAATTTTTTCTCTGTAAATTGTCTTAATGTGTTTTAAGTTCTTCTCTTCCCTAAGATATACATAATTTTTCCTCCAATATTTTTTCTAGTTTTACTTGATACATTTGTATTTCTCAACTATCTGTAAATACATATTTTTATGACTAGTGCAAAAGAGTTTTCTTTATTCTTTATTTCCAGATGGATATTCAAAGTCAGTTACTGAAATGCTTATTTCAGATCATCTTGAAATGTCAATTTAAAATAGAATAAATCTTAATATAATTATGTGTGTGTTTACTGATTGCCTTTGAGTCTATCAATCTGTCTATTCCAGCATTGCTTTAATTGCAGTTGCTTCATAATACATTTCATTATTTGAAAAGTTATGTCCACATCTTTGTTCTTTTTAAAAAGTTAGCTTAATTACTCTGGATATTGACTATGTTTGAATGTTTGAATCAGTTTTCAATTTACACGAAATTCTTGTCAGATATTTGTTTTTTAATTATGAAATGTATGAATTAATTTGGGAAGTACTGACATATTTACTATATACTGTATTGACTCTTCTGGAACATGAAAAATATATATATATATATTTGCAGTTTTCAAACTTTTCTTATCTTTTAATAAAATTCAAGGAGGGGGTTACATTATCAAGGACAGGACCAACAGTTTTAAAATTTTTAATTTATAATTTAAAAATTTTTGCCACAGCACAAGACCATTGAAATTGGACTTTTGCTTATTCGACAGTGATACTTCCAGAAATTTTACAAGAAATTAACTAGAGGGTGTTAACCTGAGGTCCATGGATGAAATTCAGGTAAGTCCATGAACTTTCTATAATCATGCTTAAAATATCTGTGTAGGCAATATGTTCATTTTTCTAAAACTATTTCATAGAAACCCATGCAAAGTGAAGAACAATGCTCAATTGCTCTTCTAAATCTTCAGGTGAGTTGCTGACAAATTTTAATAAAATTGCAGGGTTTCTTTTTCTATAAAACTGATCTTTGAGTTTAGCAGTTTCGTGACACATTTTAGATCAGTTAACTACTAATTGCAGAAAGGAAGTAAAAGATATCATGTTATAATTTCCACCAAAGGAAACTTTCTTTTTTAAATTGAACATTCCAGGACTTGGCCCCACAATGTGTAGGGATCTTGTTAAAGAAAGAAATTGGTTCTATTCAAAGGGATACAAGGTGGTGAACAGATCAAGTGAAGAATTATCTCTGGATGCAATTTTTCTCTCCAATGGTTCTGCCATGAAAAGAAGTGTCAGAAAGTGGATGAAAGGACAAAAGTGAAGAGAAATTCTGTCTTAGACTGGAAAGTTCACTGGGAAAAAAGGTAAATTCCAAGAATCCATAACCGTACTAGAAGCCGGTATGGAGGAATCCTTTTCCCCATTGCTTGTTTTCTCTCTCCATTATGTTTAATGTTATGAAGAGGTGCTGACAACTCTTTCTGAGATTGTCACTTAGGAGTCCAATACTTAAAATAATGTGTCCATTGAAGTCTAATGCCCATACTAAACATTCAGAGTTTAACACAGTGTTTGTCATTGGAAAATATTTATAATATATAGTGACTGCCCTGCTCTTGAGGAATAGATAAACTCATTGTCCTTTTATACATGCCAGAGATTTAAAAAAATGTCTTAAGGTATAATAATGAAATTACATCACAAAATTGACATTTAAAATTTTTCATCTTTTAGTGTTCACTGTGTTGTTCATGGTAATCATGAATCTTTAGCATATATTACAATTGCAATTAATAATTTGTACTATTATTGATCTTTTATGTCAATGCTAATGAATTACTCTCTACATAAGGGTGGAGATTGTATGTCTTTTGATCACTGTTGTACCCCTAGTACCAAGGAGATTGACTAAGTCAAAATAAAAAGTAAATGTATATTTATTGAATGAATTTTTAAAAATCAATAATTTCAAACATTCCAGTGTTTTGTGTATATTAACATCCCTTTATCAATTATCTATTATCAATCCCACAGTAGCAATGGGACATGGAAACATCACAGAATTTGTCCTCCTGGGCCTTTTTAGTGATGAGGATGCAAAGGCTGCCTGCTTTGTGCTGTTCTCACTTTGCTATCTTGCAATTCTCTTGGGAAACCTGCTCATTCTGCTCACCATCAGGGGCAGCCACCTCAGTGAGCAGCCCATGTACTTTTTCCTCAGCTACCTATCCTTCATGGACATCTGCTTCACCTCAACTGTAGCTCCAAAACTGATCAAGGACTTACTGTCCCAGCAGAAGACCATCTCCTACAACAGCTGCATTGCCCAGATGTTTTATGCCCACTTCTTTGGGGCCACTGAGATCTTCATCTTGGTGGTCATGGCTTATGACCGCTATGCAGCCATCTGCAGACCCCTTCACTATATGATCATCATGAGCAGACAGGTGTGCTATGCCTTGGTGATGGCTTCTGTTACCGGAGCATTTATCCATTCACTCATGCAGGTATTGATTATCATAGAACTTCCCTTCTGTGGCCCCAATCAAGTAGACCATTATTTCTGTGATGTATTCCCCCTGCTAAAGCTGGCCTGCACCGACACCAGTTTGTTGGTTATTGCAATCATTACCACCACAGGAGTGATGTCCATTTTGACTTTTGTTGCCTTGGTAATTTCCTACATCATCATCCTGTGCACACTGAGGACCCGCTCATCTGACAGTCGCCGCAAAGCTCTCTCCACCTGCGGCTCACACATCACTGTGGTGCTCATGTTCTTCTTGCCCCTCATCTTCACCTATGTCCCTATGGCTGATTCTGTCAGTGACGACAAAGTGTTTGCTCTATTTTACACCATGGTCGCTCCCATGTTCAACCCCCTTATCTACACACTGAGAAACACAGACATGAAGAACACCATGAGGAAAGTATGGTGTCGAGACAAGCTACTTGAAGGGAAATGAGCCTCTGGTGTTTGAGCCCTTTGGCTCATCTCATTCTTTTCACAGACTTTTAACGTCAACAAATGCAGCTGGGTCAGTGGTGTGCTGTCATCTAAAGTTACGAACCCCAAAAAGAGAAGACCTGTAATACAATTTCTTGCTGTTACTTTACTTCTCTGAGGTTGTGTACAAAGGCAATAGATCAGATGATTTCATCCCTTTCAGTCTGATATCTTGGAAGTTATTTCATCTTTCATTGATCCCTCACATTGTGGCCATTATTGTCCTTTAATCAGGGTAATTTTGAAGACTCTTTAGTTTGGCAGTCATTCCCTGCTTTAGGAAACACATAGTACTGCTCATACTAAAGGAAATCCTAGGAAATTCAGGCTTTGAGGTTTCCATTATTAAAAAATAATAATACAATGCCAAAAAAACATTACAAGTATTGTATATTTTAACTATTTACATTGAACAAATTATGCTTCTAAATAATGCAATGCAATACAATTATACTACTTACAGTATAATTTTGAAGTCAGGAATACATGCAAACTGTAATTAGCCTTCTATACTCAATCAGGGGTGTACTACAGTAATTAGAAATTTCAAGTTTAATGGTGAACATCTTATTTCAGTCCTATAAATGTACTTTTCTTTCCCTACAATAAACTTTATTCATAGAGAAGTTTTTGATTGCATAAAAGTTACATCAAAATATGGGGTATTCCTATATACCCTCCTCACCCCCCTTCCCACATTTTCCCCTATTAATTGCATCTTACATTATTGTGGTACACTTATTACAATTGATGAACAAACATTGAAGCATTGCCAATATCCAAGGTCTATAGTATACATTATATTTTATACTTTTCACTGTATAGGAATGTTTTATAGGAGTTTACATATTGTATCCTCATTGTAATATCATCAGAACAATTCCACCTATTCTTTCCCACTGCTTTAGAACCTCTATTAACCACTGTCTTTATATTATTGTTACAATTTCTTCCATTATTACAATAATAAATCTACTTTGGTTCATGGTTGCATCCCCCAATTATGTTTGTTTATTCCTCAATCTTAAGAATTTTGGCATGGTGATGCCCATTCTGCTTCAGATTGAGAGGGGGCATAAATCTTATGAGACAGATGGAAGTTGTAGGTAGTCTTTGTTTTCTGAGATGGAGTTTGTCTATCATTTTATTAGTTGTCCTGGGCAGGTCCAATTAACTGCAGGGGAGGTGTTGCCCGCAACTCTGCTGAGATTCAGGGGTCAACCAGCATATGAACAGATCAAAGATTTAAATCTCTGGAATACATATTCAATGGGTATAGTGCTAATTGTAGGTTCAAATAAAAGGGGTGGAAAAATCATGTGTAGGGAAATAGATGATTATATATTCAAATGTAAGCCCACCAATAAGGTGCTGATTTCTTGGGGTTGTATGCTTTGCCTATAGTTTCCAGATGTCTCTAAAACCCTCAGGAGCACTCTATTTGGGTTTTGCTTACTGTGGCAGTTAGTAAGATCTGTCTGAGATATGCACAAGCACAACCTCTGAAACACCCTCCCAACTCACTTTGAAATCTCTAAGCTATAACAGCTCTCTTAAATTTAATGTTTCCCCCTTTTTGCCAAGTTTTTTTTTCCCCCAAATGCATGGTTGGTTGGTGCTTGCTAGTAATCCCTTGGTGCCAGGGAGGTTCATCCCTGGGAGACATGTCCTACACCAGGTGGGGAAGGTAGTGAGTTTATTTGCTGAGTTTGGCTTTAAGAGAGGCCGCATTTGAGTAACAAGGTTTTCAGGAGGTAACTCTTAGGCAACAGTTATTATTAGACTAAGATTCAATTTTACAAGACTAAAGTTTATAAGTACAAACATTCATATCATAGGCTTGGCATATTGGTCTCCTTTCCTTTTATTAGCACTGCCTATATACTCTAGAGATTCATGCCATTCTATTTGAGAATGTAGCAGGATTCCCCAGGATTGGAGTTTATTATTTTGTTGGTTATTGGGCATGTCTCTACCCACTGAGATAACACCCTATGACAATATGAACACATTAATATTCCACAGAGGCATGCCTGAGGTTTACCCTTCCACACACATACCCTCATACCCGACAACCTGCACCAGTGACCCTCCTTTGCCATAGATACCAAAAGAACACTCCCACAATCATATTCTCAATCACAGTCCTCATCCTTCCCAGAGTTCAGCTGTTCCTTCTTCCAGCCCACCCCCCCCCCCAGCTCCATGGATTGCAGAACCCATCCTCCCAACCCTGCTTACACTCACACTCCAACACCATCAACACCAGTCACAGCACTGTACACTCATTAGCCAGCCCCATTCACTGCCAAACCACCACCAACATAGATTCTGGCCAGATAGAGTATCAGCTCACCTCTCTCTGCAGCCATTTTATCTCCTGGTGACCTATCTTCCAGACTCTACCTCTGTGTGTCTGCTCAATATCCTTAGTTCATATCAGTAAGATAATGCAATATTTGTCCTTTAGTGACTGGCTTACTTCAGTCAACATAAAGTTTTAAAGATTAATCCATGTTGCCACGTGTGTCAATAGTTCATTCCTTCTTTTAGCTGAGTATTATTCCATTGTATGTATATACCATATTTTGTTTATCCATTCATCCATTGATGGACATTTGGGTACTTCTAACTTTGGGCAATTGTGAATAATGCCACAACAAATGTTGGTCTGTATGTATCTGTTCATGTCCCTGCTTTCAGTTCTTCTGGGTATATTCCTAGTAGTGGGATTGCCTGATTATATGACAATTCTATACTTAGCTTCCGAGGAACTGCCAAACTCTTCTCCACAGTGGCTGCACCATTCTACACTTCCACCAGCAGTGGATGAGTGTTCCAATTCCTCCATATCCTCTCCAACACTGGTAGTTTTCTGTTTTTTTGTTTTGTTTTGTTTTGTTTTAATAGCAGCCAGTCTAGTAGGTGTAAGATTGTATTTCACTCTAGTTTTGATTTGCATTTACTTAACACCTAGGTGATGATGAGCATCTTTTAAAGTGTTTTCTAGCCATTTGAATGTCCTATTTGGAAAAGGGTCTATTCAATTTCTTTGCTCATTTTTAAAATGGGTTGTTTGTCTTTTTATAATTGAGATGTAACAGTTCTTTGTATATGCTGGCTATTAGACCCTTTTCAAATAAGTGGTTCCCAAATATTTTCTCCCATAGAGCAGACTGTCTTTTCACATTCTTGATAAACTGTTTTGAAGCACAAAAGTGTTTGTTTGTTTTTTTATTTTGAGGAGATCCTCTTTATCTATTTTATTTTTCACTGCTTGTGCTTTGGGTGTAAAGTTAATGAAACCATTTCCTACTACAAGATCTTGCAGATGCTTTCCTATATTATCTTCTGGGAGCTTTATAGTCTTGGCTTTTAATTTTAGATCTTGGTCCATCTTGAGCTAATTTTTGTAAAAGATGTGAGTTGGTGAAACTCTTTCATTCTTTTGGATATGGATATCTAGTTGTCCTACTATCATTTGTTGAAGAGACTATTCTGACCCAGTTAAGTGGGCTTGCTGGCCTTGTCAAATATCAGTTGGCCATATACGGATGGGTCTATATCTGAACTCTCAATTTTATTCCATTGGTCAGTATATCTACCATTGTGTCAGTACCATGCATTTTTCACCACTGTAGCTTTTTAGTTGGTTTAAAGTTAGGTAGCATGATTCCTCCAATTTTGTTTTTCTTTTTCAAGATGTTTTTGGCTTTACCGGACACTTTACCTTTCCAAATAAATTTCATAATTAGCTTTTCCAGTTTGGTAAAAAATGCTGTTGGAATTTTTATTGGGATTGTGTTAGATGTGTAAATAAATATGGGTAGAATAGACATCTTAATGATATTTAGTCTTCCAATCCATGAACATGGAATGTTTTTCCATTTATTTATGTCTTCTTTGATTTCTTTTAGCAATATTGTGTAGTTATAATACATTCTACTTAGGAAACTCAGATCTTTGTGTACATCAGATTATGTTCTTTATTTGATCTCAAGTATTTTATAGCCAGTTGGTAAGGTGGTATACCGTAGTTAAAAGAACCAAAATTATACAAACCAAAATTATACAAACCTGATTGACCAGGCTATAATCTACCTTGAATCATTTAACATCGTGGGGCTTCTGTTTCTCCACTTGTGTAATGAGTGAGTTTTTATTTCACTGTCATCTCTATCATTATCAGTTATTTCTACCATGATATAAAATCATTTGACAGCCTGAAACAACGATATAATTCTCATAAAGCAGTAGAGATAAGACAGGATAAAGCAATAAAAAAAAGCTGCTGGAGACAAAGGAAGATATGTTTGATTTGAAAGGTGGGGAAAAGAATTCTCTCGTAATTTCTCCTTCTTCAAACTGGGAGGGCTTGAGGAATCCCCAGGTTTGACTTTTCCTTGTTATTGGTCTTTTAATCACTTGTCTGTTGACAAAAAAACAAACAAAAAACAGCCAGAACTTCATGCATTCTTCTAACCCTTCAAGTTTCATTCTAGCTTATTTAGTTTTTCCAGTTTGGATGAATTAAATATTTCAAGAAGATGTTATCAATGAATGGTAATTTAAATGAGAATTCAGAGAGGTCACTGGAATAGTTAGTTCTACAAACTGTGAAATAATTTTGATTTAAGGAGCTTTCATCATGCTTCCTCAAATCAAGCCATAGATGTAAATGATTCCTCTAATTATATGTTAGGCTATGGTTACACATTATCTTATAATCATTAGGAACTTTATCCACTACAGGCCTCATCTCCTCAATGTTCCCGTCAATTTAGTGCCTAACATTTGTAATTGAACTCTGTACTCACAGCTACCACTCTGCAGCAACACCATACCTTGATCTTCCAGTTGTGGAAGAAACTGCAACTGCATGTCCTTGGGTGATATTAGAGTGGGTGGAGTAGTAACTATAGGTGTGTCTTCCCTTCTGCAATGCAAAATAATAATAACCATAATGATAAAATTCAGATTTAGAATTCAAGCACATCCCTCTGGTTTTATATGCTGTACCCCCTTTGGCTTTTCCTTCTGAAAAAAAAAAAAAAATACTATTCCCCATTGAGCAAGCCCTTCATTTTAAGGGAGCTCAAATCATAGCAGTTATAGATAACTGTGAATTTTGTTGCTGAATTCCATCCAGCAGAAATTGGGCATTTATGTATTTGCTTGAATTTTGACACCATTGTCCATACCACCCAGTCTTAGAGGAGAGGAAAAGAGTGCTGCTTTCTCCTTGAATTATGCCCATCCCAAAGAACAGAGAGTGTCTGCAACTGCAAGCGAGATAGTTCCGTTCATCTATCTGATGCGATCTAAGCCCTCTCTCAATTAGAAACAGAGTGGGCATCATCATCCCCAAATCCTCAAGATTGGGAAATGAATAATGGACTAAAGTAGACTTATTATTATTCTACTATAGACCTATTATTATTATTCCAGAAATGGAAGAACGCCATTGATATAAAGGCAGTGGCCCCAGAAGTTCTGAGAGGAGGGAGAGTGAAAAATAAGTGTAACATGGGGGTATTTTCGAGTCATTGGAATTGTTCTGCCTTATAATGCAGTGACAGATACAAGCCATTGTATATTTTGTCATAACCTACAAGAGGGACAATGTGTAAACTATAATGTAAGCTGTAATCCATGGTTAGTAGCAATGCTTTAATATGTATTCATCAATTGCAACAAATGTATACATTAATGAGGGATGTTATTGTGGAAAAGTATGGGAGAGGGAGGGAGTTGAGCATATGGGAATCCTCGAATTTTTGATGTAACATTTATGTAATTTAAAGCTTCTTTAAAAATAAAAAAAATTAAAAAATGGATCCAACTCAAAGGTTTCTTTCCTCTCTTTTCTGAGAGTCTCAAACATAATGATGCTTCACTTTCCTTTGCAATGATAAAACTTTTAATTGGCATTTTCTTCACATTCATACTATTCTATCTCATAATCCTGAATGGATATACTTTATTATCTTATTAGCATCCTCTTAATAATTTTACTCTCCCTTTTCTTCTGAGAAATGTGTAGACTCATTTAAATTATCATATTACGCATGTTCAAAATATAGCAATTTAATTGGAGTTCCTTTTTGCATTGAACTTCTATAAAAATTAGAAGATATAGAATTAGAAGAAAATAATCTTACCAGTATTTTCCAGGGCTTCAGTTTTGCTTTGTTTTTGATCTCTTCCTGAGATAATTTGAGAGCAGCTGACCAAAATAAAGTAGGAATCATGCCTTCAAAATTGCTTTGTGAATAGTTAGTACCCACAAATTCAAGTATTGGTAGGAGTCAGCCTTTTTTGTTTGGGCTGTGTCTGTCAGTTACTGACATCTTTTACCATTTCACAGTATCCTTGACAATAAACGGACTTTTCTCTACTTATTAGGTCTATTCAAAGAGAATGATGCAAAATGATGACCTCAAGAAAGCATTTCCTCAAAGTCTCAGTCCATTTCCAGAAATATATTAAAGACTTAACAATAGACTTTTATCTTCTTTTGTCTTTTCAGTTCTTTAAAAAAGATAAAATAAAAATTTAAAAAAAATTAAAATAAAAAACTTAAAACCCAATGAATTCTCACATTAAGGGTTTTAAAACTGATTCCAAAAAATTCATCAAACATATGTGATTTATGTTATTATATTCTGATCTATATCTTTTTTAATCAAATTAATACATGTAGTATGTGGTTTTGGGGGCGTGTTTATATAGGAATTCCCTATGCTTTTGGTGTAATTTTTCTGTAAATGTAAATCTAAAATGTCTTCAAAAATATAGTTTAATTAAAAAAAAAAATTCTTAAAGTGGTTAGAAAATCAAGCTACAGTCCTTGCTGCTGCAGCTGGTCTTAAGGCCATAATTGATAGTCATCAGCTTACTCGTCCCACCACCCAGGTTAGGTCTTCCCCACACTCAGGTGTTAGCCCTCATCTTCACTGAAAAGGGGCCTGAGCCCTTTCTTGCTTTACCCTTATCAGTGGATCCTACTGACAACTAGCAGTCTTCTCAGTCACTGAATGAGAATAGTACTCCTATGTACAATATCTGTTGCTTCCAAAATACAAAGACACATCAAGTACTGTGTCTATTTTCTAGTGGTAGGAGGTGTCGGGCAATAACTATTCTTTTTCTCAAAAATTTTTGATGGCATGTCTCCTTGCCCTAGACCACAGGACTTCAAAGAACTCTGCTCATGTGGCAGTCCCTGAAAATTCTTCATGATCTTTATCTTCAAATTTCTGGCATTGGTGTAATTTAGTCATGTATAAATTACCTATTCTATGTACTAGCAAACAAAAGAAACCAAAAATTAGGGGCTTAAAGCCACAAAATTTAACCCAAAAACAAGCCGTTTAAAATGACAACACCAAAACATAGCTTTTAAAAAAACAACAACAATTTTCTTATGATTCTGCAATTTGGGTTGGATTTAGCTGGGTAGTTCTTATGCAGGTCTCATCTGGAAACTCACTGACAGTTCAAATGAGGTCGATGGTCCCAGATGGCTTCATTCATAAATGTGACAGTTGACTCAAGTACTTCAGTTCTCTTTCAGTGGGCCTTGCTCAGCAGTCCATTCTGCAAGATGGTGTCAATATAGTGAACAATTCTAATATTTTGCATAATATTTATAAGATTAAATCCCCTGGTATTCTATTATGAAGAATAATGACAGGTGATAACATAGTCTTGGGGGGAAATACTATTGACTTTTGCCACGTTAGGGTGAATTTCTTTTGCTTAGCCCTTTCATGGGGTTGGAGAATAGTTCATTCACATGATCAGAGCTATATACCAGGTGCTAGATGTTCTGAAAGCCTAATCAAGTAAATATTCCTGGCACTGCAGTTTCTACTGGGCTACCATCTCTGTGATATTATAGTAGTTCATAATCATATGATATAATTTACCCATTTGTTGCATGGGCCAGACCAATTAATTCAATGGTGATATAAGAAGGTACTTGAATTTTCAATTCTATGATTGCTATTATCTCTGAAATTCCTTATAAAATGTGATTTCTCTTCTGATTTTCTATCTTATTTAGAAGAATAAATAGGAGGGTTCTTCCAGATATACTAAGATACTAAGTATATCTGTTCTAATTTAGCATTTGAATAATGGAGAAATAATTAGAGGATATATTCACAGACACATGGGGCCTATTCTGAAGCAGTCTCGAGCCAAAACTCAATTCATAATGTGGTCTTCCTAGGCTTCCAATCTAACTGGAGGATTGTGATTGTATTTTAGTCCCCCTTGTATCAGTAAAAAGTCAGAAGTTATATTCAACAACTCTAAAAATGTTTGAATAGTCCCCTTCTCCTGGTATTCAGTTCTTCAGGTAAATGATCCCTTTCTCAAGCTTTCTTTCTCCCAGGAAGGTCACACATCTTTATGTCGTTTGCTATAACCCAGTATCCTTTCCAAGCTCCAAGCAGATGGTTTTATATATCCTTACTTGAATCCCAAGTCCCTATTCAATACTGTCCCCCTTCTCCAGAATTAAATTCTGCCCATCACCTAAGTCTAACACTCTCAAGATCCATCCCTAAAAAGTGTTCGCCCCAATCACACAGTTCATATTAGTTCAGTCCTGCAAAAATTGAAGTGTAGGCTATTTCCTCTCAAATTAGGAGATTTACTTGTGAGAAGCTGAGATTTGACCATGTTTATTGGTCTGGAGACAATGGGGATGGTGTCATGCTGTAATTTGATTTGGGGAAGCACAAACATCAATCTTGTGAGTCTCCTGTTCAGGTGAAGTCATTGCATGTTCTCCAGTCAAGGAGGTCTTATTCTTATGTAGCTAAGGTAAAGGTCTGACTCTTTTAGCTCAAAGATTCAGAGATTTTGGAATTTCTAGATCTCAGACTCTCTCACAAAAACCTCTCCATTTCATCACAAGCATATGTCATTCAAGAATGAAGGGACACGGATATGACTCAGGTGGTTGGGCTCCATTTACTATTTGGGAGGCCCCGGGTTCGATTTCCCAGGACCTCCTGCTGAAGGCAAGCCTGCCTGTGCGGTGCAGTGAGCTGATGGCCCGCACATAGCGGTGAGCTGGTACAGCAAGATGATGCAACAAAGGGAGACAAGTAGACACAGAAAAAAGCACAGCAAATGTACACAGTGAGCACAAGCAGCAAGGGGGGATAAATAAATAAAAATAAAATAAATCTCAAAAAACAACAACAATGAGGCTCTAAATTATAGATTGTACATGCTTTATTAAGAGCCTTCTTCCTGAAGCTAGCTTGGAAATTAAAAATTAACACCATGGACCCAAAAGGAGAAAAATGTCTAACATGTGGAGGCAGAAATTTAGGACTGTTTAATTGGAGATGAATCTGACAAGATCCCTTGACTGCTTGCTTAGCCACCACCCTCTACCCCAAAAGTAAGTGCTTGGACCTTGTGCCTTGCTCCACGGGTACCTGGAACACGAACTTCTCTAGCACCATGGACCTCCAGCCATTAATGGGCAACATCATTCTCAACACTTGCCTGCAGTTGGTTGACATGTGGATTGCATCCACATTTTGTCTGTTATAAATAATGCTATTATAATCTTTCATGTACAAATTTTTTCATGGACATATGTTTTCATTTTTCTTGGGCGTATATCTAATAGTGGAATTACTGGATCAAATTATAACTATATGTTTTCCTTTTGAGGAACTACAAAACTTTTCTAGAGTGACTGTACCATTTTAAATTCCCACCAGCAATGTATGAGTGTTATAATTTCTCCACATCTTTACCAGTACTTGTTATTGTCTATATACATTATAAAATTATTATTATTATTATTATTATTACAGAAGTCCTAGTATATGCGAAGTGGTATCTCATTGTGGCATTGATTTTAAGTTCCTAATGACTAATGATATTGAGCATCTTTGCATTTGCTTTGGGCTATTTTTATATCTTTTGTGGAGTGATGTCTATACAGATGTTTCATCAATTTTTAATTGGAATATTTGTCTTTTTAATATTGACTTGTAAGAATTCTTTGTGCATTTTAGAAACAAGTCCCTTATCACATAAATGATTTGCAAATATTTTCTCCCACTCTGTGAGTTGGCTTTTCGTTTTCTTGTTAGTATCATTTACAGCACAAAGTTTAAATTTTGATGAGGTCTAACTTATCTATTCAGTCACTGTTAGTACTAATTTTAATAAAATATTTATTAATATTTCCATTCATGGAAATGAAATTCTTGATGAGAGTTGGTGTGCTGCCTTTTTTTTCCTTGCAGAAATAATTACTAGATTTGACCAGTGTTTTTTCTTGTGACTTTGATATTTAATATGTTTTTTGTAATTCAACTTTTATTGGGATAAAATTTGCATATAATAAAGTGCAGAGCTTTAAAGTGTAGAGTTTAACAAGGGGTAGTATATTATTACCAACTCAGAAAATTTCTTTATTCCCCTTTTTAGTCAAATGCTCCCACATGTAACCACTGCTCTGAGTATTGTAACTGTATTTTAGTTTTGTGTATTCTGGAACTTCATATAAATTGAATCACAGTATTTGCTCATTTGTGTCTGTCCTTTTGGCTTTTTAGATCCATTTATGTTTCTCCATGTATCATGAGTCCATTCTTTTCATTGTCAAAATGCATTCTATTATATCAAGTTTGGCAAATTCTATCTTTTAAAACCAAATATTGTCAATTTGCAGTTAATGTAATTGCTAATATTTTTCAATTTAAATTTACCATATTTCAGTTTGCTATTTATTCATCCCCTATATTTTTTCTAAATCTTTTTTTCTTCCTTCCCTGTCTTCTTTTGTGCTAATTATTTAATTTGTGTTGTTTAGTTTTCAGTTCTTCTCCATTGGTGTTTAAGCTTTATCCATTTTTATTATTCTTTTAATGGTAATCCTATGTATTGTAATAAAATATTATTGTTATTAATCACTAATGCTATAATCATAATTAAATACATTGTACATTTAATTAAATATGTTAGGATATAATTAAATTATTGCAAATTGCCTTGAGTTAAAATAAGCTTATTTTATTTGGGATATAATAACTTCAAAGGATAATTCCAGTTTCCTCTTCTTCGTTTGTTATAAAACATGCAATTTATTTGTTATTGCTTTGCTTTAATTAATGAATTAAATATAAAATAAATTAAGAAGAAAAATAGAAGTATTATTATGCATAAATATACATTCTAGTACTATAAATCTCTTCCTGGAGTTCTGAATTTCCAATTACCAGTGTTTGCTTTTTCATGACATTAATTTCTTAATAATTTATCTCTTCCTTTGTTTATTTGAAAATGTTATTACTTTGCCTGTAGTTTTGAGAGATATTTTCACTCAATACTAGATTTTGCATCAACATTTTTTCTTTTTTTTTTCTTTCTTTCTATTGTGCACTTTAAGGAGTTCTTTCTATTACCTTATAACCTCCCCAGTTCCTGATAGGAAGCCAGCCATCATTTTTGTTCTTGTTGCTTTGAAGATAAGATGAGATGAGATGATATGAGATGAGATAAGATAAGATAAATCACTTTTTCCCTCTGAGTGTTTTTAAGATTATGTCTTCATATTTGGCTTTAAGTTTTTTGAATATAATAGATGTAGTTATGATTTAATTTGTATTTTTCTGCTTTGGTGGCACTGATATTAACATTCAAATATGAGAACATTTCAAATATTTCTTCCAATAACTTTTCTGTCTCTTCTCTCTCTCTTCCTTTACTAGGACTACAATTTTACATAGTTTAGGTTATTTGATTGGTTCTGTTAATACCATTCAAGAATATAAATATTACTTATGTCAATAATAGCACAAAGCATAGGAAAGGGATAAAGAGAATTATACTTTGTAAGATTCTTATATTGTGTATATATACATGCATATACATATGTATACTTAGCTGTACATATATTTATATAGTGTGCATTAATTTTGACTTTTTTATTTAAGGTATATAATTTAATAAAATTTTAATTATGCATACACCCATGAAACTATCACCACAAACAGGATAATGTACATTTTCATTGTCCCCAAAAGTTTCATCTAGGTGAGAACTCATCTCTTTTCTGTCACTATAGGTTAATTTTTTTTTTCTGGAATTTTATATAAATGGAATGATATAGTACCAATTTGTGTTTGTCTGGTTTATTTCACTCAACATACTTATTTTAGGGTCAATATACTTATTTTGAGATTCATCCATTTTGCAGCATTTATCAATAGTTTACTCTTTTTATAACTGAGTAATATTCCATTTTATAGATATACAACAGTTTGTTTA
>JAQZBX010037583.1:0-23770 GCA_029593785.1 Cabassous unicinctus | reverse complement strand
GCTCTACTGACATGGCCCAGTTAATGCCCTAATCATAACTTAATCATGCCCAGATTAGCATACCAGTTTACATATATACATTTTTGGAATTCATAATTACATCAAACTGCCCAACTGCAACAATAACTTTGATTAATTTTCAGGGATTTATAGTAACTGAGAAAAAGCCAATCCCTAAAGTATACAAACTGTGTGATGCCATTCATGTAGCATTCTGGAAATAGCACTTTAGACATGATTAACAGCTTTGTAGTAGCCAGAGGATGGAGGAGAACTGGAAAGAGAGAAGCTGGTTTTCAAAGAAACAACATGAGTGATCCTTGTGGGATGTTGTAACTGTTCAATATCTTGATTATGGTGGTAGATACACAAACATGCACAGTATATAAAATTGTATAACACTAAACACAAACAACATGAACACACACAGATTTGTACAAGAGAAAATAGGGAATTCAAAATAAGATTGGTGGATTACATAAACTCAATAAACTGTCTAGTATTTCCTATTATGGTTTTGCAAGATGTTATTGGGGAAAACTGGGTAAAGGGTCCAAGAGAGCTCTCTGTATCATTTTTTACAACTGTGTGTAAATCTACAATGGTTTCAAAAATAAAATGAAATAAAATAAAAAACCCAGCAAAACACAATGTCTTCTGGCCTCCTTGCTAGTCCATTCTAAGAAAGCCTTATTTGGGTTTGTGTATCTACCACTAGTCCTCACTTTAGAGTACTAAACTTTCTCACTTCATTAAAGCCAATTCCCACAATAAACTTTCCATAGCTGGTCACATGTACACTTTCTCTCTTTCATTACTGACTATAATCAAAGGTACACTTTAAGAGGCTAAAAGATACGTGGTATTATTTTGTGCTTAATTACTTTTGCAATAATCTTTGAGTCAATTTATTTTTCCTGATGTATAACTAATGATAATTTTAAGTAGCATTTCATCTCTAGACTAAAATATGCTTTTAAGTGGCAATAAAATTTATTGAAAATATTGTACCATACTCTGAGTTATTTCTATTAAAAAAGAAAAATTTCCTGAGTTACTGTAAGCTCTAAGATATACACATATACTTATATCACCTAAAATATTTATTTTGAGTAGAAAGGAAATACCAATAAATTTCCTTTCCAGATAATGGAAAATAATTGTATAGGAATGATTCTAGATAACTAAAAATCTGAAAGAAGCTTAAAAACTTGTTATAGTTTTAGTTGTGTTGACAGTATATTTAAATGTATAATCATATTGTAGTTGAGGCTAATATTGCAATTCTTATTGCACAATCATATATTTGCTAAATGGTAAGCAGGAAACTGGTCAAGACTGAAAATTGGAAGCAGAAAATTGAAAGATATAGATAGGATTTAGTGAATTAAATGTAAAATTTTGAAAATTGAAAGATATAGATAGGATTTAGTGAATTAAATGTAAAATTTTGAATCTATACTTTCAAATATAGGCTCGATGATTTAGCATAATGCTTTCTAATTGACATTCTGTTTTATTTTAGCTTTTCTTATTTTCCTGCTTATAATTATCATAAATGATTTATATATTTTTAAGTTCCTCTGTAATGACATGCCAGGCGTAAAGGTACTAAAGTATGAGCTGGAAATAAGCACAATAGTGAACATTCTTTTTAACTATTCCCCTTGATTAATTTTCAGTGTTTCATTCAAAAAATTACCATTAGGCATGAATATTAACAAGATGCAAAGGGTGACTTGAAAATAATAGATTTCCAAAATTTTATGGTAACTTAAAATAGGCTCTCCTGGTGCTTCCATGAATGCACAGTCCATAACTCCTAACATGCTCCTCTAGTGAGACTTGGTCTGGGTCTATAATGCATTTTAAATAGTTATAGCATATTGAAGACTCCTTATGTGATGCCACTTGAACTTGTAGCCTACCTTATATTCATCTTTCAAAATTATTCAAAGAATATCAATGGGTACATGTTGCCATATAAAAGCTTGTTTGGAAGATATTTCCATTTGAACCTCATTGAAAAAGAAATGGCAAAATAAAATCTGTGGTTAGTTTCCCAAGTCAGCCTCTAAAAGTCTATGAAGGTGTTCTGGGAAGATGGTGTTGGAGTAGGTCAGGTAGGGCACAGTGCTCTGAACAAACCAGGGAAGGAAGGAGAGAAACTATCCGAGGGTGCTGTCTTGAGGAACTGAAGACCAGAAGAGTGACATGCACAGTGTCCAGGAGGGATTGGAGATGAAAATGATGAAAGGAAAACCCTGAGTTACCTGTCCCCTCAGCTGGGAAAGGTGTCCATCCCTTACCATTGAGACAAAAAACCTCTATGAAACTGGGTGGCTGACAACAGCCAACTGACAGGGTAACAGAATTATTTCTCCCTGGGAAGAAGGAGAGTGCAACAGAGGCCTAAGTGCAGTTTTTCTTCAGTGAGTTTGAATGACAGGGTCCTCCTTTGAAGTGCAGGCTCAGACTCTCCATTAAGCAGAACCTTCCTGGAAAGGTTTCCCAAAGAGCACCATCTGCTGGCAGGCAGGAAAGTGAAGGAAGAAAAAGCTTGTCTCTGTCCCTATTCCCAAGCCCCCATGGTTCAATTTTGATAACTTAGAGAGGTAAATCTTAAAGTTTTAGAAAATGTTGAACCAAAAATCAAAGAAGAGTCATGAAACAAAACTTTTATACAAGAGAGAGAAAATGACCAACAGTAAAATTATTAACATAATCAGTTGCACAGACATCAGCAAAAAAACTATAAGCCATACTAAGAAACAGCAAGATATGACCTAGCCAGAGGAACAAATCAAAATTCCTGATGAGATACAGGATTTAAGACGATGAGTCAATGATGTGAGCCCAAGTATCCTAAATCAATTCAAGGAGCTGAAAGAAAAAGTGCTTAAAGAGATAAAGTATACTAAAAAGACATGGGGTGAGCATAAAGAACAATTTGAAAGCCTACAAAGTAAAGTTACAAAGCTTGTGGGAATGAAAGACACAATGGATGAGATTAAAAATACTTTAGAGGCCTATAATAGCAGATTTGAATTGGCTAAGGACAGAATAAACGAATTAGAAGACAGAGTATCTGAACTTGAAAAGACAAGAACAGAAAGAGAAAAGAAAGGAAAATATTGAACAGGATCTCAGGGAATTGAATGACAGAATGAAACCACAAACATATGTGTTATAGGTGTCCCAGAAGAAGATAATGGAAAAAAGGCAGAAAGAACATATGAGGAAATAATTACCAAAAATTCCCCAACCCTTTTGGAAAACATAATGTCAATATCCAAGAAGGACAACACACTCCAAAGAGAATAAATCCAAAAAGACTTACTCTGAGATATCTACTATTCAGAATGTCAAATGCCAGAGATAGAGGATTCTGAAAGCAGGAAGAGAAAAGCAATGTATCACGTACAAAGAAGATCAATAAGACTAAGTGATGATCTCTCATTAGAAACCATGGAGTCAACAAGGCAGTAGAATGATATATTTAGGGTACTGAAAGAGAAAAACTGTAAGCCAAGAATTCTTTTTCTCGCAAAATTATCCTTCAAAAATGAAGGCAAGGTTAAAGCCTTTACAGACAAACAAAAACTGAAAGATTTTCTCACCAAGAGACTAGATTTACAAGATATACTAAAGGGAATGCTTCAGCTTGAAAGAAAATGACAAGGGTAAGAGGCTTGGAGAATATTGTAGAAATGAAGATAAGTAAGGATAACTAAAAGGGTAAAAAGACAGAGTGTTGTAAGATATGACAACAGAAAGCCAAAGGATAAAATGGGCAAAGTAAGTAATGCCTTTACAGAAATAATACTGAATATTAATGGATTGAAGTCCCCAATCAAAAGACATAGACTGACAGAAGGGATATAAGAATACGATCTATTAATATGCTATCTACAAGAGATTCACCTTAGACTCTAGTACAGAATCAGGCTGAAAGTGAAAGGATAGAAAAATATATTCCATACAAACAGTAACCAAAAAAGATCTCTATCAGTGATACCAATATTGGACAAAATTATTTTAAGTGGAAAACAGTTATAAGAGATGAAGAAAGTCATTATATATTAACAAAAGGGGCAATTCACCAAGAAGAAATAACTATACTAAATATTTATGCACCTAGACTGGATGCCCCCAAATACATGAGATACACACTGGCAAAACTGAAGAGAAAAATAGCTGTCTCTACAATTATAGTTGGAGACTTCAATACACCACTTTCAGGATTGGATAGAACATCTGGACAGAGGATAAATAAGGAAACAGAGAGCTTGAATAACATGACAAATGAACTAGACATAGCAGACATTTATAGAATATTATACCCTGAAACAGCAGGATATACATACTTCTCAAGTGCTCAGGGATCTTTCTCCAGGAAAGCCTACATGTTGGGTCACAAAACAGGTCTCAATAAATGTTAAAAGATTGAAATTATTCATAGAACTTTCTCTGATGAAGCTGAAAAATTTGAGAACAAAATATCAATAGAAAGAATCAACAAAACAAAATTTGGTTCTTCAAGAATATAAACAAAATTGACAACCCTTTAGCTAGATTAACAAAGAAAAAAAGAGAAGATGCAAATAAAATCGGAAATGTTTGTGGGACATTAACACTGACCTCAAAGAAGTAAAAGAGATCATAAAAGGATACTAAGAACAACTGTATGCCAACAAATTAGACAACATAGATGAAATGGACAAATTCCTAGAAACACATGAACAAATCACACTGACATTGGAAGAAATAAAAGACCTCAACATACCACCAATCATATGCAAAGCAATTTAAAAAGTCATTAAAAACCTCCCAAAAATGAAAAGTCCAGGACCAGATGGATTCACAGATGAATTCTACCATTCATTCAAAGAGGATCTAATACCAATCTTACTTAATCTGTTCCAAAAAATTGAATAGGAAGAAATGTTACCAAACTCATTCCAATGAAGCCAAAAGCACCCTAATACCAAAGCCAGATAAAGAAAACTACAGACCAAGTTCTCTAATGAATATAGTTGCAAAAATCCTCAACAAAATACTTGCTAACCAACTCCACAAGCCCATTAGAAGAATTATATATTATTCGATAAATCGAGTGAGTTTTATCCCAGGTATGCAAAGGTAGTTCAACCTAAGAAAATTAATCAGTGTAGTAAACAACACTAATAAATTGAAGAATAAAAATCACATGATCCTCTTGATTAATGCAGAAAAGACATTTGACAGAGCAAAGCATCATTTCTTGATAATAACACTCTGAAAGATAGGAACTGAAGGAAATTTTCTCAACATGATAAAGTGCCTATATGAAAAACCCATAGCTAACATTGTGTTCAATGGTAAAATACTGAAAGCTTTCCTTTTAAGATTGGGAACAAGGAAAGGATGCCCACTGTCACCACTGTTATTCAATATTGTGTTATTCAATATTGTGCTAGAGTAATTAGGCAAGAAAAAGAAGTCAAAGTCACCAAAACAGGAAAGGAAGAAGTAAACCATCTGCTATTCACTGATGATATAGTTCTATATCTAGGAAATCCTGAAAAACAACAATGCTACTATAACTACTAGAAGAGATCAGCAAAGTGGTAGGATAGAATATTAATATGCAAAAATCAGAATCATTTCTATATATTGTTAATGAGCAACCTGAGGAGGCAGTCAGAAAAAAAGTCCATTTACAATTGCAACTAAAAGAATCAAGTACATAAGAAGAAACTTAACTGATAATATAAAGGACCTATATTCAGAAAACTACAAAACATTGCTAAAAGAAACCAAAGAAGACTTAAATAAATGGAAGGGCATTCTGTGTTCATTAATTGGAAGACTAAATATCGTTAAGATGACAATTCTACTGAAACTGTTTTAAAGATTCATCACAATCCCAATAGAAATTCCAATTGCCTTTTTTGCAGAAACAGAAAAGCCAATTATCAATTTTATTTGTAATGATAAGGTGCTCCAAATAGCCAGAAATATCTTTAAAAAGAACTACCCAAAGTTGGAGGACTCTCACTTTTTGAATTTAAAGCAAAGTTTTATATAGCTTCAGTGGTAAAAACAGCATAGTACTGGCATAGAGATAGACATAGTGACCACTGGAATCCAATTAAGAGTTCAGAAATAAATCTCACATCTACGGTCAAGTGATTTTTGACAAGGTTGTCAAACCCACCCTGCTAGGTCAGAACAATTTATTGAAGAAATGGTGCTGAGAGAACTTGAATTCCATATCTAAAAGAAAAAAAGAGGACTCCTATCTCACATCATATACAAAAATTAATTCAAAATGTATCCTGAATCTGAATATAAGCTGGAACCATAAAACTCTTAAAGAAAATATCTTCACGATCTTGTGGCAGGTGGTGATTTCTGAAACCATAGATAAATGGGACCTCATCAAATGCTTCAAATGATTTTCTCAAGAAGGTGAAAAGAAATGGGAGAAAATATTTGGAAACCAGGCTTGTGATAAGGATTTGATTTCCACGTTACATAAAGAAATCATACAAATCAGCAGTATGAAGACAAGCAACCCAATTTAAAAAATGAGCAAAAGACTTGAATAGACATTTTTCCAAAGAGGAAATGCAAATGGCCAAAAAGAACATGAAAACATGCTCAACATCATTAGCTATTAGGGAAAGGCAGATCAAAACTATCATAAGATAACATTTCACACCCTACAGAATGGCAATTATTAAAAGAACAGAAAACTACAAGTAATGGAGAAGATTTGGAGAAATAAAAACACTCCTTCAGTGTTGTGTTGATGGGAATGTAAAATGGTGCAGCCTCTGTAGAAGACAGTTTGATGGTTCCTCAGGAAGCTAAATATAGACATGCCATATTATCTGGCAATCCTGCTACTAGGAATATATTCCGAAGAACTGAAAGCAAGGACATGAACAGACATTTGCATACCGAAGTCCACAGAGGCATTATTCACAATTGCTAAAAATGGAAACAATTCAAGTGTCCATCAAGCAATGAATGGATAAACAAAATGTGGTACATACATATGATTGAATACTATTCAGCTGTAAGAAGAAATCAATTGGAGATGCATATGACAACATGGATGAATTTTTAGGACACTGTGTTGAGTGAAACAAGCCAGACACAAAAGAACAAATATTGTATGGTCTCACTAATAAGAACTAAATAGGATGAGTAAATTTATGGAGTTAAACTATAGAATATAGGTGACTAGGAGACAGAATGTGGGTTGAGAAGGCAGAACTGATGCTAAATGTATATCGAATGTTTAATAAGGTTGAGTTTAAATGTGTGGAAATGGATAGAGTTAATAGTAAGACATTATAGAGAGTAATACTAACATTGTTGATTTATTAATGTGATTGTGACTGAAAGGTATGGTCTAGGGAGGTTAATGTCAATTGAAAGAAAGTTAGAGGATAATCTAGGGACTGTATAATATAGTCATTTCAGTTGTTGGTGAGGATTGTGGTTCATAGTACAAATAAAAGAATGTTCCTTTATTACAAGGTGTTAAAAATATGGTGATACATGGGAAAAATAAAACTAATCTAACTTTCATGTTATAGTTAACAGTAACAACGTATTATTTTTGCAGCAATGGCAAAGAAGGTACTATATCAATGCTATGGGTCAACAATGAGTGATAAAAGGGGGTATGGGAATTTTCTCTTTGGAGTAATGAAAACATTCTAAAATAAACTGAGGAGATAACAGCACAACTCTGGGATGAAACTGAGAACCAATGAGAGTATACTTTGGATGGATTGTACAAGGCATGAGACCATATAACACAGTGAACTCTGTGGTACATGATGGACTGTAGTTAACATACAATTATGAAAATGCTCTCTCAGGAACTATAACAAATATACAGTACTAACACATGGTGTTACTAATAGAATAGTTTGTGGGAAAAATACACCACATGAAAGCTATGGACTACAGATAGTAGTAATATTATGACAACGTTCTTTCATCATTTGTAATGAATGTGTCTCAACAATGTAAGCCGCTGGTGGTAGGGCGATGTATGGGATTCCTGTATGGTATGCATGATCGTTTGGTAAACTCACATTTTCTCTAATAAAAAAAGTCTATGAAAACATCATGTGGCTGAAATATTATAAAGTTACTAATTCAAATCTTTGATATGATAGGAAAAATGGTGAGTTTTGGGCATGCAAGGGTAACTGGGATTCAGGAAAGAGAGAGCAGTATAGAAAAGACAGTACGATAGTGGGAACTAAGAAAGCAGGATTATACAATCCTCAGGGTTTGAAACTAGCTTTGGCTCTGCAATAGTGATTGAAGTCTAAATGGTTTTTAATGTCTAAAGAGTAGTCCCTGAACAACCATTCCATGGAAAATGCTGAGAAAGACAAACAGTGCACGATCACACCTCATTTGCTCCTTGTTCACTACATAAAAGACATATTGTGCTCTGCTTTGCTTGAGGTGTCTATAAAAGTCCAGCCTTGTTAAGGGAAAGCTGAGATGCCTGGAGGGAGTGACAACTGAAATAAGGCATGAGTAAAGGAAGAAGAAGAGGAGGATGGGCCGTGTGAATGGTAACAAATGCCCACTGCAGCGATGGTTTGAAGCAGCCAAAAGCAGTGAGCAGAGCAGATAAAAGTTCAAAGGAGATAAGCATTCAAACTCTGTACTGTAGTTCACAAAGGATGGTTGTTAACAACTTCGGGCACCTCAGGATGGTAAGTTTAGCAGGTATTTGGCAATTCTATCTGTGTGTGAGGTGAGGAGCAACCATTTTCTACCCGTAAGGTGCTTTGGTGGCTTTTGAAGGTTTCAGAGTGCCACTTTGGGTACAGATATCGATGGTTGAATGGAGTAAATTGTATACTCAACACAGTCCAACTACAAGCAAAATTCCAGATTACAGCAGGGGTGGAGAGGAATAGCAGGGATGGAAAAGAAATTCTTTGCCCGATTGATCAAGGGTTTCTTACCAAGGAGAATTTGTATGGGAGTTACAGGCCCAAAGGAAAATATATTCTGATCTTACTTTCTTATTTGAAATCTAGATGAGAAAATTATAAAGTCCATGGGTGCATTCAGAAATTTTTTTGTTAGAAAAAAATGTATTTTTACATTAAAAACAAATAATCTAAAACAGAAAAACAGAACCAGTGGGAAGAATTTAAAACATTTATTTTCATAATTTGTATCAGTTCTTTACCTGAATCTGGGATACAAGACTGAAGTAACAAGTCACAGAAACCCACACAAAATATGGTGGATAATTTCACATGCTGTTTGGTACCAGATATATTACAAATGAGATAAAATCAAAAGCTATTCTCACAAGTAGATAAGATTAAATTAGTTATTGATAGTTGATGCTTTTCTAACATCAGGCACTGCTAGTGATCTACCTGCTGGATTTAAAGTAAATTAATGAGTCATAGTGGTCATTTTAATGAAGAATTTTTCCATGGTTTAAAGTGAAAGTGAACAAAATTTATCATTATTCTTATATCTGCGTCTAAGAAAAGTCTTCCATATTGGAGTCTTCAAATCCTTTATTCATGCATTTGTACCCAAACTGCAAACATAGTAGAAAAGATAAAATTGTTATCTTCTGCATTGCCAGATTTCCAAATAGGAATATGTAAATTTATGCCCAAAAGTCCATTATTCAACTAGAATATTAAAGCAAGAATCTAATTTTTTCTGGGCATTATTATATAGATTTGATCAGTAGATATTAATATTTAACCAACAGCCCTTCTGTACATCGCTGACTTCCCATCCAAGAAAACTTTGAAAATTACTACAGAGATTTCCTTAATCTTTACAACTGTTCCCATTAAAGACAATAGCCATGGGTACATTTTACTTTAAAATTCCATTGGCTATGTGTTTTACAATATTTTCCACTGAAATATTTCCAATGAAACATAGCTGTTTGCAAACATGGGATTATTGCCTCTCAGCTGAATTTTTCTACATACCTGAAAAATATTTAAGTACATAAAAAGAGCTTTAAGGATCTCTCTTCTACAATAAAACCTAAGTCTTATTTCATTTGGGAAGTGTCCCGTGTCACTTTTCATTCTGTGTTTTTTCATACTGTTGCTTAGTAAATAATACATACATTTTTTAAAGTTGCATATCAGTGAAAGGCAGAACGAATGGACTCCCTTGAAAGTCTCTAAAGACCAACTTGAAATATATAATAAAGCATTTAAATAGAAGCAAATACTCTATGAGATTGAAAATCGTTATGCTTGACTTCTCAGGATTCACAACTCTGTTAAAATCTCAAGTGAATTTATGTTGAACAAGAATTTAGAGTAAAATTAAGCTGAAGATTTAGGAGGGCTAAGAGCACCTCTCTGAAGGAAACTTTTAAGGCTTAATTCTCAAAAGATTTTCCCAGAGACTGAGAAAAAGCAATAGTCATCAAGATACTTAAATATCATTCTACACAGAAGGACTGTAATTTCACCAATAGAACAATAACACTGGATTCTAGTCATTGTGTAATTTGATAAAGCTCAGCAGTCATTAGATTTAAAAAAAATTCTTCTGTAAGAACAGTTATGAAACATCTAGGTACCAAAAGAAAAATTACTGTTCTAAATGTCCATTACTATAATTCTTCAAATCATGACTATTGTTATTTTCTGAATTCTTTGAATTTAATCCTTTTATGGTGCTACCTAAAGTGAAATTTAATATTACTCAAAAGCATTTATATTATATTCCTTAAATTTGAGTAAATTCATAATTAAGGAAATAATATGCCTTGAATGCCTGTGATTTGGGAAGCACTTTGATATTGCTGTATAATTTAATTATAGATCAATTACTTCAGAAAATTGCATTTACTGACATTTTACAGATAGGGACATTGAAATCCAAGAAGGCTACATAGTTGACAATTGGAGAAGGCAGTAATCAAGCCCAGCATTATCTTTTTATATCAAATGACCTTTGTTCATTCCACTATATGGAATGTTCTCTTGCTCCTCCCAGTCATGATTTGTGGAATCTAGTTTGATAGTTACAGTGCCTGCATTTTTCTCTTGGGTCTGCTTGATGGTGTGTAATGCCATTCTAGATGTATCTACCTGGGGATGCACCATTATATACCACCTCCATAGCCAAAGGCCAAGCCGACACATATATTTTGTCAAATCAGTTTGTGGTGGGGTACTCACAGAGAAACAGCCTCCATTTCCAGACACCATGGTGCTGCTTCTCTGCAGCATTGCAGAATGCTCATCATTCTTTAATTGTTCTATGCAGTAAATGGTTACAGTAGAGTGAATGGAATGATCATATTTCCAACAGATTTACTGATTTTATAAATTCATTTGCCCATTCCTCTCAGATTAAGTTCCTACGCTTTCCTACTCCACACTGTTTTGCAGGAAAACAACGCCGTTTAGTGACATTGACCAGCCTTTCTTACATACTGAGCAATGAGAGGGATTGCAAAGAAACTGGAAAACAGGCAAACCAAACCATCGCTCCATCTCTGTTCCTCTCTCAGTCTCTCTTTCTCCCTCCTGTCCCCCCTCTCTCTGCTTTGAGTGCTGTCTCCCAATGCAGTAACTGCATTTCTTCAATATTCCTGTTTTCTCTCAGCAGCTCCCTTTCAAAGGTCTATGCAATAAAGTCCAGCTCCTGGGCTCAGGTAACACTCTCTCTCCTAGCTCTAGGTATGCTAAAACTCCTTCACTAGTTGCCTCAAGGTCCACTCTTTGATTTTCCAGTCCACCTACTATTTTTGTGAATTGTTCCTCATGTTCAATCCCCTCTACTGACGAAACTGGCAGTAGATTCATTTTCCTGATTGAACCCTGACTGGTACAGAACATATTAATTAGTTTCTCTCCAACTTGCCTCATCCCTTTTTAGGTTAATGAGTATAATCTACCAAACATAACGGTTAAGCACTATACTTGAAATTAATATGCTTAGTACTTTAAAACAAGAATTTGGTGTTCTTTACATTCAATAACTTTTAATTATTCAGTATATTCAAATCTGATAAATATATCTGCTGGAGAGGTATTGATTGCATGAAAAACAAAATAATAAAACTTTAGTTGAGAATGATTTTTAATGTGGAAAAAATGGAAAAATATATGTACATATACATATATATATGTCTGTTAAACACTTAAATACTTCTCAAATAACTCTGCCAGTTACTACTCTTTGGATGTCTGAGATATTGTAGAATTGCTTTCTTCAGAGAAGTTTCTTTTTATTAGTGGACCTGAATTTAATGCTCACACCATCAAAAATACTGAATTGTTTTTTACTTTTTAAGTTAAGACTAAGATATCAGAATTATGCATTCCTAGTTGAACATGTGTATTAATCAACTCCATTGCATTGTTTCAGATGTTATATCATGGTCTTAACAAAAATTAGAGGTGGTATCTGTAAATTACTTTAATTTTCATACTTTGGAAAATATTCCATTTGAAAAAAAAAGTATGGCCTAGTTCAGCACTTTTCTGGATGAGCTGATATTGTTATGATTAAATATTCATTCAACAACAGCACAACAGAAGCAGAAACAAAACCAAAAAAACAAATAAATTAAAAAAACACCACCAGGAATTGAAATGGCTTGTCCTTGTTTGATCACAAAAGTTGACAATAATATTGCACTATTTTCTACTACAAGATTATAATATATATTCATTTTATATACACTATATATTAACTACATTATATTTGTAAATATATACACATTATGCATATTTTAATGATATATATATATATGTGTGTATGTATACATACAAGCACACAAATAACAACTGGCACTCAATCACTGAGTTCAATCATTGAGGAAGTAACTCCAGTTTTATTTTGTTTTTTACCAGTTAGCTGAAGTAAATTCATTTCTAAAATATTATAATTCCCTAGTTTATATACATTTTAAAATAATAAAAAGAAGAGATTCATACATATATAAACTTAAAAGCTTTCTTACTGCTTAATCCTCATGCCCCCTCACACCAGATCTGCTATTCAAATGTAGCCCCTCTCTCTTTTTCACCCTTCTGGTTTCTTTCAATGTAATTTTAGATTGATTTATCACCATTGAAAAAGATATTTTGACAAAACTTAATGAAAGATGAAGAATGCACTGCAACTAAATTACCTCCCAACAGCTCTCCCCATCGTGCAACTTAATTACATTATTAATTTTTGTTATGTGAATATTACTTTTATCACTATAAATAAAATGGTTAAATCCCTATTTTTTGCTTCATTAATTTTAGGCAGCATACATTTTTGTTCCTGATATGATTTCTGAGAAAATGTATATACTTTTCCACCTTTTTACCTTTGATATTTGTCAGCTATATAATTATTATAAGCCATTGTGGTAGACAACATTATGTTAGTTCTTCCTCCATAAAAATGACTTCTACAGTTTGATTATAAAACAGAGAAGTAATATACACCATTCGAGTTACAAAAAAGTATTCTTTGCAAAGCCAATTAATGTGATGGATAACTTAAGAAGTATGTAAGCCTATATCCCCCCATTTGCCACCTGAATGAGAATGTGCAAAGTTCCATGGTCAAATGACTTATTAGAATTCCTTAATGCTTACGACATATTTTCCACTCATTATTTTCCATATTTGATCACTTCTACTTTCTAGAAATGTAGTCTAGATTTACTATTTTGCTCAAGTTCATAGTAATGCATCTAGTGTATGCTTCTTAATTTTTCTTAGTCTTTCCATATCTGAACTGGTGTAAATTTTCAGTCATTTCATGGCATATATCATCTTTATTTTCCCTCATAACTGATTCACGATTTTGCTACTAGATTCAAAGTGGATTTTTTTCTACAGTTTGCCATTGTCATCTCATTTCTAGATTTGCTCATTAAAAGTGTGATATAGAAAAAATATTTGTCCTTAAAAAATGTATCTCTTTATTCTCATGCTTTTGAATTTCCTCATTATCCAAGGAAGTGGTAGAAACAAGTTTTTAAAATTAGTTAATTTTCATGCCTGGTGTTTGCATATTTAGCTGTTTCAAACCGAACACTCAGTTTTTCTTTTGTCAATTCTTTCTTTTTTTTCCCACAACAAATGTAGGACTTTTTCATTCTATCATCCTTCTCTATTCATGTATAATTTCTGTGCTTCTGTATCTGCCTTTTTATTCTACATAATGGGAAATTTCCTGGATTTATTTGCCAGACCACCAACTTAGTCTTCAACTGTGCTTATCTGTTATTCAGTTCATTTATTCTTATTATTTTAATTTAAGCATACTATCTTTAATTTTTTAAATCTATTTTTTTATACCCTGAAAGCTTTACTCTTCATTGTGCACTCTTCTTGTTTCATGAATGCAATAAAACCTCAGATTTCACAGGGTAAGCAAAGTAGATTTATTAATTTAAATTATTCTATTTTGTCTGAATTCTCTAGGTTTCTCTTGAGTGAATCTTTATTCTATTTGTTCACCTTAATTCCTGTCTTTTGTGTTGTCGCTTTAACTCTTAGAAAGAAAAGAAGCAGCAGGATAACTGAAAGATAAATCATACACCTTGTATTTTTAGAAATTGAGGGAGGCATCCCCCTTTAATTGGAAGTGCTACATCTGAATATTTGTGACTGGGTTGGGTGGACATACCTTCCAGGCAGGTTGAGGACCCTCTTATCCCCATAGTGAGGAGTGATTTACATCAGAGGAAGGAGTTTTGTGATATTGCCTACTGTTAAGAGCAGTGGTTTTGGTTTTTGTTATTGCTACTGTTGTTTTCCTGTAACATGGGCTTTGATTTATTGCAAGTTATTTTCTACTTCATTCTTTTGTCCCAATATCTCAACTGGGAGCTATCTACAGGAAAAATCATCAAAGCCTTAATCATGGAAGAAAAACACATGATTTTTTGTATGCTCAGGACAGGTTGGACAAATGCTTTCTTGTTATCAAAATTTTAATTCAATATGTTTCTCAGGTGCCTTCCCCTGGGTCTTCTCTGGGTCTTTGTATTTATAAGGGTTTTCTTGGATAGAACAATTCTTACATGTAATGTCTGGAGCTAGAAATTTCACCTGTCTCTTTTCCCCCATTAATTCAGTGACTACTTGTTTTCAATCCTTGAGAAATTTTCAGAATTGCTTATCCTGACAGCATCTTACCTTGTTTTTTTTTTTATTGCTATAATAGTTTCTTTTAGAAATATCTTCTCTGACATATCAAAGGATATGTGATGGCTAATTTCATGTTTCAACTTGCCTAGGTTATGGTGCCCAGTTGTTTGGTAAAACTTTGGCCTAATTGTTATGATGGGGGTATGTATTTCTTAGATGGGAGTTGCTTCTACAATTAGTTGGTTGCATCTATTATCAACAAAGAAGACTGCCCTCAGCAATGTGACTAATCTCCTCATCCATTTGGCTAGAAGTCTTAAAGTCAGAACTGAGAATTTCAGAGGTCAGAAGGATAATTTCTGCCACAAATTCAACATTGGCTCTTGGGGGAATTTCCAATTTCCATCCAGTCAGTTTCCCCTGGAAAGTCAGATTAAGGACTTCAATATCACCTTTATCAGAGTTTTCAGCCTACTATGGCCTGACCTATGGCATTCAAACTGGCAACCCTCATGGTCATGTGAGCCAAATCCTTATGATAAATCTCTTTTTCTATAACAGGATATATATATTCAGGTTATTATGTTTTTCTAGGGACCTGATTAATATATCAGAAAGAGCAGGCTAGGTTATGTTGCAATAACAAAAAGTCCTGAAATTTCAGAGGTTTCAAAGAATAAAAGTTGTTTCTCATTCACACTATCCATATCAGTTGGGCTGCTATAGCTCTGCTGCAAGCTATCTGCCCTCAAGTATACACTCACGGAAACTCTATCTTCTAGAATGTTGCTGTAACACTTTATTGATAATGTCTCTGTTCGAACTGAGAATATTATAAAAATGTTTTGGGTTAATGACACATGATAAAGTTATATAAAAATAGTTTATATTTGTGGTTCTTATTCTCCGGATCACATTCATGAGATGCTTCTCGTTTTTGCTCTTAATGAATACCAAAATGAATTCTAACCTTAAATCAAATTACTTAAACATATGATCTAGATCATTTAAAATACTTTGAACATGAAAATAAAATATACATCCTTCTTCAGTTCTTTACATACCAGTGAGTATTTGCAAAGCATCCAACTGGATAAAGAAAGTAGAGTCTTCATGACTCATTAGCCTGGTTATATTATTATTTTTGAAAAAGATTGGTGGAACCTGTTAAAACTGGTAGAACAGATTCATGTTCATGGCATCATCCTTGGAATCACTATGTTCTTCATGTCATTGTCAGCTGCACCCTCAGTAGATGCTTTAATCACATAGACTCTGAAGCAGAGTGTAAATTTAGTTACAAAGTAGTTCCAAGACTGTGCCCTTGCACATCTTTGCTAAAAGCATAATCGGGTACCATTCCCTTCAATCTTTTTCTAACTAAATTTACCTTAGAGGTTATTTTAAATTGTAAAAGTAAAACATGCTTTTGGTAAGAAAAATAAATTCAATTCCAGTACCATTCCCCTTAAGAAAAGCAATCTTTCTTTCATAATCATCTATATTCATTCAAAGGTATATAATATTGCTATTTATAGTAATGGTAGTTATATATAAAAATACTATGCAGTTTTTTCTCCATCTAACAATATATCATGGGCATCTCCATGCCAACCATATAAATAAAATTTTAATAGCTGTATGATATTTCACATTGCCTCTTAATGCATATTTAGGTTTTTCTAGTTTGTTGTGTTTTTTTTATTTTCTTTTGCTGCAAACGGTGTGTTAAAACAAAAGTAATCACATTTGCTTGTGTGTGTGTGTGTGTATGATTCTGGCTATTTACAAGCTTTGCAGTAATAAATTTCCAGAGCGGTGACCCTCTTCCAAAGAGCAGATTATCCACAATACACTATGGCATCCAATGTGGCACAGTCGTGGATACTTTACAATGGCCATTTGATTGTGGTATGTACACAAGAAGAATCACTCTCTGGATATCAATTTTTTAAAAATATAATGTGCAGATATCATTTGTGTTAATCAGTTCCAACTTATAGAGGAAAAATTTATCTGTACTGGCCAAGTATATTCTATTAAGAATTCTATTATAAATTGGTTGATTTTATTGGAGATATCCAAATCTAATCCACTTTCATAAAGAGCAATTGGAAAATCTCAGAAATCAACTGTAGCATAAAATGCAAGTTGGTGAATCTCATCAATCATTGAATAAAAGTGAGAAACTAAGTTGACTTATTTGATCCTTCTTGCATTTACAAAAAATATTAATTAATCATATATAGGAAAATAAAATAAATCATTACCACATGAGGCAATAGCAAATTTGTCCAGATAATTGACAAGAGATGCCCAAAATTTGAAGCAACTAAATTTCTACAAAAATCTTTCCTCCAAACATAAATGTAGATGCAAAGTATAGTCATGTATTTATTGGGTAAATATTTACAGAATATCTTGCACCAAGTGGAAGAGTTACAATAACAGATACAGAAAGGAAAAGAAAAGCATTAGAACATCTGTGCCTCCTCTTCAAAAGCATTGAAGCTCTGCTCTTACCTTCTACAGTTGCTGCCCTAAAAATGCATGTGAAGAAGTCCAGACTAGCATAGTTGAAGACAAGAGGCCATTGATCAAAGACAAGCCATTCAGCTGAGGTCCAGGCCAACTAGCATCCACCCACCCACTGGTGGATATCTGAGCCTATCTGTGGCTGTTTGAAATTATTTTATGAATCCCAAAAAGAGAAAGATTAGTTTTAAAACTAATCTATTCTTGTGGGTGTGATACCCTTTGTATTAAATTCGGTTGAGGGTCCTTTGATCAGATTACTTGATAAGATCACTTTAGGGCTTTTGATTGGACTACATCAATGAGGCATGAGTCAGCTTGGGTCACAGAAAGAGACAAACACAGACGCTGATAAAGAAAGCTGCCATATTTGAGCTGGTATGCGAGGGAAAGGACAACAATTTTGCCCACAGCTAAGCCTAAAGGAAAGAAGCTCCCGAGAGGCTCCAAGAGCTGAGGCCCAGGGAGAGATGAACCATATGCCTGAAATCTTACAGCTGAACTGGGGAAGAAAGTGGGCCACTGAGACTGAGAGAAGAGGTCCAGTAAGAGACAAGCCCTATGCCATGTTTGCCTATAGTTGTAGAAAGGTGGAGACCTTGTCAGAAATTGGCGTCCATCTTGCTTCACCATGTGGTAGCTGACTTTAGTGAGAAAGCACCTCTTATGCCCTGAGTTGAACTTTTTATGGCCTTGGAACTGTAAGCTTTTACTTTCCATAAATCCCCTTTATAAAAGCCAACCCATTTTTGGTACTTTGTATCGGCAGCCCTTTGCCAAACTAAAATACCATCTGAGACCAGTGGAAAACAGCCCAATGAGAGACCCCAGCAGAAGGGCAGCCCAGCCCATAGGATTGTAAGCAAAGGAAGTGTAAAATGGATGTTTTTAAAGCCACTAAGCTGTGCATTGGTTTGTTACAAAACAAAAGCAAACTGACATAGAAGAAAAGTTATGAGAAGAAAGAAGAAAAGAGTTACAAAACTTAGAAATTGTGTCCAGTTTATGATTCATTAGTTTTCTTATGATTCTTCATTAGCATCCTGTAATACCATTTAGAATTGTATTATTGGCCTCATTTTATTTAAGTGATATTCTGAAGGTCATGCCCCAGGGTATTAATTTTTAAATGGCTACCAGAGCCCTGGCAGATATCCAGGGTGAAGCTCCCAAGATATGCGAGGCAAAGATAGATCAGTCACCCAATACACTGCGCAATGAAGTCAGCACTATTGGGTCACTTCTTGTTGCTTTGTGACAAAGAAAACATCTGCAAATGGAAATGGGCCCAGGGGTTTAGGGATTGGAGGGGAGCAAAGAAGACATCTGAAAATGATTATAGATATTTTTCTCCAAGAAAAAGGAACCTTGTGGATTTTAGAAGTCATATAGCACAACTTCAACTCTTTGTTTATCAGATTAAGTTTAAGCACTCCATTGCACCTAAAGCTTATAAATTATATATTTATAATTCTTAAAAAATATAGTTTTTCCTCTTTCCATAAATTAACAATCACTATATTTGTATCTGTTATAATATATTAAATGCTTTTAAATTATATTCAAAGTGTATATTAAGACCAGGAAAAGTAGAGATTTATACATTTCCATATTGAAATATTTCCTTGAAAAAAATTAATGAAATTTATTTTCAGTCAAATTGCATTTTAACCTGTTATGATTTTGATTGAACTAATTTCTTGCTAAAAATCTTTTTTTATTAATTTAGTGACTGAACCACAACCAAATTTAAGTTCTTTTAAAGAACTCCTGATTCCAGGTGAATGAAAGACTATAATTGCAGAAATTTGGGTATATGTCTATGAAAATAGAAGAGAAAAAGTTATTTCTATTGTTTTAAAGAAAAGAGATTTATCAATAACACAAGACAAAACCTTTACTGTGTGTTTTTTGGAATTAATATTTATCTTTGTAATATTTATAAATGTCTTAAGACAATTATAATGCCCTTTCCACCTGCGAATGTCAATGCTGTTTTCAAATACAATTTCATGCATCCCTCCCCATTTCTGAAATGTCACATAGTCACTTGATTGTTGACCCCAAAAGTAGGTGGCTAAATTTCATGTCATGATTATTTTCCTCTTTGTGTTGTGTTAATCAGCATTATGACATTTTCAACTCATTATTTTAAGACTCAGTTCTGAAAAACTTGAACATTGAATAAAAAACATAGATATCCAAATTAAAGAGTTACTTTCAGAGAGGAATTCCTAGGAGATGGTAAAAATCACCAGTCCAGCATGATAATGTATTGTAATTCACAGAAGAAAAAAAAAGTAAAAAATGCTGAATGTGCATGGATAAAAGGTATATAAGCCTTTTCAAATGCCTAACCAGGTTATCTTTGACTTCAATAGCACTACAAGTTCATTCTGCTTGTTCGTATATGCTTATTCTGTTGAATTGGATATAAGTAAAATTTGTATATAAGCAAAAATATATATCAATATGGTACCCAGTATCTTACTAGGCATACAAGCATATTTCTAAATCAATGCTGTAAAATTAGCATATTTTTAAAACAAGGTCCATAATGACTCTCAATTGGCCGTGCATTACTCTTCTTTCTCTAGGCACAATAACCTAGCTCCATTCAATGAATTTTCCCTCATTTTCAAGATAACATGCAAGTGAATATGGCAATCAATGTTTAAATACCAAAATTACTTACATGGGCAGATAGGACAGTACATGGCATGAGCATTTATAGCATTACTACCTGCTTTGTGGAAATGACTTAATATTTAATAATATTTAATAAATATTATATTCTCCAATTTATATTTATACTTTGAAATTTCATTCTTTTATCTTGCATGTCCTCTAGGGCAGTGGTTCTCAGCTGAAACCAATTTTGCCCTCAAAAGACATCTGGCAAATGTCTGGAGGCATCGCAACTTGCCGTGCAGGGCTGCCGCTGACACCTACAGGGCAGAAGGCAGGGATGCTGCTACACCTCTTAGAAAGCACCGGAAAACTCGCCCCTTACCCTGACACACACACGCATAACAAAGCGTTATCCAGTCCAACATATTAGTAGTGGCAGTGTTGAAAACCCTACTCTAAGGGGATAGTTTCTCTAGATAATCGTTGAAATACATTGTATGAGTCAGAGATAAAGAAAACCTTACAATAAAAGATGCTTTAGAAACCACTTCACTGTTTATTTTTGCATCTCTCTTTATTAAACCATCCAGAATGCCACAGGTGTAATCTGCTGATTAGTACCCTTTACCAAGAAATGTACAATCATATTATGCTTTTTTCACTGGCAATACAGCACACAGCAATTATTTAAGAGTACCTGCATGACCATTATTTAACACTGGAGATATGCAAGAAACAGTAATTCGATAAAAACTTGCACACCCAGGAAGTCTCTAGTGATGTTTTCTCAGTGTTTTCATAATAATTTTTAAAAAATCTATCTGGAGAATCCATCATTTGCATGTGAATTCTATTTACTCCCCACAAACACACATACAAACACACACACACACACACACACACACACACACAGAACTGGACTATAAACCCACAGTGTGAGAGGAGTAATTTTTATCATCATATCTTCTATATAGAATGTCCTTTTTTCATTTTCTAACACATCCCAATACCTTAGATAAGTTTCATCAAGATTGTCTTCTCTAATCCACAAGCTGGTATCCTTGTCCTTCTCTATGATTCCTCTAGAGTCCTGCTTATCAGACACTATATTAAAATTAAAATTTTCTGTTTATACATCTGCAAGGGGACTTGTTTTGTTTCCCTTTTTATTACTTGACACTATCAGAGCTCTGAGCACATAAAATGCTTTTGCATTCTCTCTTACCAGAAAGAGTTGCCGTAGGAAGACAGATTTTTAAAAAACAATTTGATAATTGAATAACTAATTTAATCAGTATATGCTAAAAAGGATGATCTTATTAGACACCATATGTTGAGAAATTTTATTTTCACCTACCTGCCCTACAGTTTTCCTTTATTTAGTGATAGAAAAAGATTTATTTTTCAATTATAATCAATGTTAGAAAAATTATTTGTAGGTACCACAAATTTAGATTTGACATTTTATTAACATTTTATAAATAACCCATGTTTATAGTATTTAACAAATAAACGAATGTTTTTCTCTACTAAATAAAATTTCAACCCACATTTCAGAAGTAACCACCTTCAACAGTGTGTTTTTTCAAATGTGTGTGTGTTTCCTTCCAAAATTTCCTCATATGTGCATGTGTATTCTGCCAAAATTCTTATTTTTAAAATAAGATTGAAGATTATTTCACATACCTGTCTGAAAGTTTTTTTCTGACTTACACAATATACAGCATTCTATATCAGCACATACAGGTTGAATTCATTCATTTATAGCTACATAGAAGATAAATATGCTTAAAGAGTCATTTATCTGAAAACTCATCAGTGCACTTTGTTTCTAGTTGTTCACTATAATGAAAAATGGGCATATTTTTACATACATCTTTCTATATATCCCTGTATGTATATCTATAGAATAGCTTTCTACAATAGCCATTATGCAACAAAAAGGTATGTTTTATTGAAACTATGAAAATTCACATTTCTGATACTATTTATGCACATTAACAACTTTGAATTATCAAACTTGTATAATTGGTCAGTGCAAGACATTTGGTTTTGTGTTTTCTTCAATTATTAGTGCAGTTTGAGGGTTTATTTTCTACATAAAATGTGTTTCTTTTTTCTGTGAATTTCCTGCTAATGTAAGTTTCTTATTTATATTTGGCCATAGGGTAATTTCCTGTATTAATTTAGGAACTGTTATAAAGTTTGACTGACATATATGTTTCCAAGTATTTCAGTTTAACTTTTATCATATTAGGTTTAGAGCAATTATTTGATATCTATATTTTCAAATGTTTATTTGTTCAAATTTATGTCTTATTTCCTCTTGGTTACTGGAAACATATCTTACTTTTTTTTTTAAAGAAATCCTTTATCTACTTTGTTTTGTTTTGTTTTTCAGTGGTTTATGTTTGCTAGAACATTTACAGCTTTGATTTTTTCAGCTATATCTTGGATTAACTTACCATTTACTTTATCATTAAGTATGGGGAAAGTCATCCTATTTCACATTGTCCCAACATCATCACCACACCTGGTCCTCCACTGAACTCCAGTCCTTATTTTGGTTAATGAACCTACTTACTTTCCACTCCTGAGAGTGGCCCTTGACTATGCTATTTACCTTCTGGGTCACCAAGTTCTTTTAGTTCTCAGCATTCCCGTCTACTTGGACCCATACATTGTCTTCATCCCTACTGTTTTTACTTTATATATTTGGGGTTGTTAAAGGAACTTTTATTCAAAATCATGCCCCTTATTCTCTAAATTCTGCTTGGCTTTCTAGTGATTAGATTCTAGTATAAATACATGGATATTCCTTTAATTCCATGAAGCTTGGAATACCATACTATTTATCTTAAGTAAGAGGAGCTTTGTTATCATATAAATATTCTAGTGAATCAAAAAGATTACCCCCAGCTCTGGTTCGCTAATCTGTATAGTCCTTGGGAATAACCCCTTTTAATTATTATTCCACAAATATCTTGGATCCAGCTTTTAATTTTTAAACTGTATTAAGAAGTGGGAACACAAAAGCAGAAGCTCCTACTTAGTTTAGAAATATTTTCCACTTGCATTGGAAATATTTCTAAGCTATGCGACCATGTGTCGTTGGGAAAATTATTTCTATATCTCAGTTTCTTCCTCTATAAAACAGGGATAATCATAACACTGACCTTCTCTTCTCACAATCACAAAATCAATGTAAAAAGCACACAGTGTCTGGCACAGAATAAGTACTCAATAAATAGTTCTTCTCTTTCTTTGATCCTAGTTGCAATGCCTATGGCTCCCTGTGATCCCAGCCTCTGCCAAAACAAGCTGGTTGTTTTGTGGTGATCAATTTTACATTTTCTGCAGAACTCAAAGGTACATTCAAAATGTCAAATATCCTTTTATACTCATCAGATCATGTATAGATACAATTAATTCCCCAGGTGACTGCGAGGAAGATTTAGAGGTATGAA
>JAQZBX010037582.1:0-23742 GCA_029593785.1 Cabassous unicinctus | reverse complement strand
GAAGGAAAAGAGATAGCATTGGTAGACAAAATCAATATACACAGAAAATAGGAAATCAAAGAAGAAGATGCAAAGCAAAGAAGAAACAAGCTAGCAGCACCTAATTAAAAACAAAAAAAAAGTGGGGGGAGGAAAGAGGAAAGAAAAGCAAGAAACAAACAAACAAAGAAAAACCAAACAAACACACAAGCAAGCAGTCAAACAAAGCTAAGGAACAACAGCGTTCTTTCTTGGGCCCTTGTGGAGCCTCTCAGCCTGCCTGTGTTCATCAATCAATTACCCTGCAGGTTTCTCTCTGCAGGTTTTGAGGCAGATTTTAGTGAGTAAACTAAGTTAAAAAAAATTTTTTTTAAGTAACCTTTTAATTTTTTTTGGAGAAATAAGGGACCCAAAAGAACACCTCTTCTAGACCACCCCCTCTGCCTAGGGGACCCTAATTAGGCTCGTGGAAACTTATCAAACACTTCCCATTGCCTGATCCCCCCAGGAGAGCTGAAACTCTGATACTCCTCAGCGTGGAACTATATAAGTGGCTGACTCCACCCTGTCCTGAGCCAAGCCTCCGTATCCCAGGGTGGCTAGGTAAATCAGACTTCCTCATCAGATTCGCCTCTCCCCTCAGCCCGGTGCCACTTCAAGCCAGCTGGTTTGCTCCCCAAAGCTGCAAGGGGGTCCAGGTAACCAAACCCACAGAAAGGAAACCCCTCTCCACCCTCTGCCAGAGCTCTCCCACTCTCGGAGAATCTCACCAGGTTGCCGGCAGGAGTCAGGGCTCACCCTAGCCCTTTACCCTGTCTGTGATTTCCAGCTCAGGAAAAACTCACAGTTTATCCTGAGCAATCCATCTCCCTGTCCAGCTCCCTCCAGATCAATGTCCCAAAGTCTCTCACTCCATGGGCTCCCAGAACAGCCCACTTGGGCAGGATCCTGTCCCCAATCAGCCATCCTCACTACTGCTGGGCTGGGACATGGGCTGTGGTCCCGAGGTGTGGGCCTCACTCGCTCCACCACCCACCTGTACCGCGGGGCAGATACTCCATCCCTCTTGGCACTCTGGGTCCTGGCACGTCCTCACAGTGGGAACATGCATACCAGGTCGGCATGTCTGCGGTCCCAAAAACACCTTGTGGGCTCTACAAATTCCTTTTGACTTTCCAAGTTTATAGTCAATTAAGTACTTGGAAAAGAGATGCAGATGGAGATCAAAATATCAGCGTTATTCTGAGGAGCTGATGGGAAAAAGAAGCTTTAAATCTTTGGGCAAAGGGATTGGCTCACTCCACCCCTGAATTAGACCAAGTCGTCTACCTGGACTCAATCTTAGGCATTGCTGGAGAGCCACAGTCCTCCCTAACATGAGCAGACCTTCCCCTGTGTGAAGAGCTGATGGACCTGTCTTGGTTAGAAGGTTGGTTCTAGAAAACAAAGATGAAAGTATGAAAACCCTCATGTCCGGCTCCTTTCCCCAAAGTCAGTAATCATGTAGAAGGCATTTGTCCTTCCCTGGAGAGGAGTGAGTGAGAGAGAAGAGAGAAGCAAGAGTGTGACTCTACTGCAGTGGTTAAGTGTTGGCTTAGGAGACCTCATGCCTGTGTTCCATCTAGGAACAGGACAAAGGGAGAATTTATATTATGGAGGCACTTAATGTTAGCAATTGTATTGAACTGTTATTTTGATGTATTTTTAGATATGGCTTGCTTTTTATATTAGTATAGGAGTCTACAAAGATATCGATAGTAATAATTCAACTATATGGGGATGTGAGAAACAGACTCAGGCATGCCATCTCGCTAGGAGTATGAACTGATACAAACTTTTGCAAAAGAAAAATAGCAGTTTATTTTAAAACCAAAAAAGGTGATTTGCCTTTAATTTTGTAATCCCACTTACAGGAATTTAATTTATATTTACATAGCAAATAAGCATTAAAGAAAGGCATAATCCTTACAAGGTTATAGAATTGGGAGGGGGTAGCACACAGACTAAAAGAGATAGAGAAATCCTGTACATAAAGCATATTTGGCCTTGAAGTGCAATGCTATTCATTCTTTCATAGCCTCGGTTCTGTTGATAGAATTTCTGCTGTTTTTCTTTCATCTGTAGGTCATTTCTCTACAAAGGGTAATCGGGGTTTCCTGGAACTGCTCATATATTCAAAAATTCAGAAAAAAACAGTTATGTCTAAACCATGTCTCTTTGATAGCCTTTAGCAAGAAAGTGTTATAAAATCAAGTGCAAAAATATGACTGCAATGGGGAAGATGTTTTAGTGTCAGATACACTAAAGAACTGTGGATATCAGTGTTATGTGTAATTTATGCAGTAGCACAAACACTTACCACTATGCTACAGTTTTGGTCAGTAAGTGCCATTCTTCATAGCTAATTCATTTAGAATATGTTGAGAAGAATTTCCATGAGCAGCAATAACCAAGGAAAATTGAACTCTTGAACTTTTATCAGAGAATTTGCTCCAGACGTCTTGTATGTTAACCCAGAGGAAGCTGACAACTTGCTACTTCCTTAGCTTGTTGCAGTTGAGATTTTGGTTGCACAGGACCTTGGTCCAACTGCAGGCATGTACAGTGTGGCTGACTCAGGCCACAGCTAGGTGGGCAGGAAGTAACTCTTTCCTCACTTGGACTGCTCAGCACAGCCAAGCAACCTGAGTAGGCCTCATCATTCTACATGTCAGGGTCATCAGCTGCTTCCTGATTCAGCAGCCAGTCACCCTAGAGAGATCATTCTTATAAGAATTAAAGACTTGATAAAGGCAATAACAATGTGTGGTTTCATCCTTACAGAATGCAATAGATTTTGTGGAAGCAATAGCTCGGATACAGCACAAAAAGTGTGGTTATCTCTGAAAGGATCCTCTATCTTTAGTGATAGCATCCATTTGTCAATAAAGGAAAGGAGCCTGCATCCTAACACGAGGGGAGGGGGGCTTAATTAACTCCACTAGACCTGTGTTGAACAAGAAAGGGGATCATGTGATTTTCAGTCCTTAGAACACTTCCAAGAACTGCATGTTTCCATAGTCATGCATAATCTTAACCTGATTTAAAACTTAAAAAGAAAAAATTTCCTAACTTGGAAAATATATAAAAGCCCCATGGCCTCGGTATGTAGGCAGCAATTAATAAATGCTTGTAATTTTCCAAGGAAGCACATCATTTCTTACAACACCCTTCACCCTCAGGCTAGCCCAGTAGGGTCAATAACAGGTGTCAAGAAAGATTAACAACTGAAGAAACCCTTTCATTCTAGAGTCTATATAATTTCTCCTGGGAGGATTGTTTTTTCTCCCACATTTTCACATTTATTCAAGATTATCCTAATATTCCTTACTGGGATATAAAAATCATCTTTTAGAGTAGAGGAACATCAAATTACTTTTTTTCACAGTGTATTTCCCTGAATTCTACTTTATTTGTTTAAAAAACAATGTTTGATTTAAGCCTTTATCAGACAGAGGGTACCTTGACTGCTAAGCAATTATGCCATCCTCATTCATATTGTGGGAAGTTTCACCATAAATATTGTGTTGTGCAGATTGATTTCTCCATCTCTGTGAGCCTTAAGATTTCCACTTATACCTTACTTCAGGCCAAAACAATCATGAGTGTACTGACTCAATCTCATTTTAAGAAGCAGAGTCAACCAGAGCCTTAGGAACATCCATGGTAGATAACCATGAACTGCTTTTGTTAATTTGTTTGGTGTCTGTTAAGCTGGATATTAAGATGCTAGAGCCAGGTGGATCTGGCCCATTTATGTTCCACCATGCCAGCAATAGCTGCATGTGAGCAGAGTCCTAAAATATGTGATTTGATTAACATCTTTCCAAAAGTAGTGCCTTCTTTGGCTTATCATAGTTTATGGAATACCTGAGATCAAAACCTATCTTAGAGAGGGTAAGTTGCTTAAGCTCTCTAAGCCTTCATTTTATCATGCATAAAATGAAAATAACAATACCTATTTCATGGGATGTTAGTGATAATTGAATTATAGCATATGGTGAAAGAAGCCAGACAAAAAGACTGAATACAGTATGATTCATTTTTATAACTTTCTGGAAAAGGCAAAACCATAGGTACACATCAGATCAGTGTTGCCTGTGATTGGCAATAGGAATAGAGGATTGACCATAAAAAGGCAAGAGAGAAATTTTAGGGGTGATCCTCAATTGTGTTGTGATTATATAACTATATACATTTGTCAAACCTCACAAGGACTTTATGTAACTTACAACACAATGTACCTGATTTTTAGAAATGAACACATGTAATGGATTTCACACCTAATGCAGAAACAATAAGCATTAGTTCTTTCTATACTCTCTCCCCCAAGGTACTAAGACTAACAGGTAATTAAATTAGTGTCCTTTATCTATGGAGGTGTAATTAGAAACCAAAGAGATCATTTTCATTCTTAGCACATTTCTAAGTACTTTGCATTTCCATAAAAATGGCTGTGCAGTCTTGTGATCTTATTTTAGGCATCAGAACTTATGGAGGTCCCTTGAAAAATCACCTGCAAAAGCTTAGATCTAAAATATAATGGAATCCATATACAATCAACACATAGATTGAATCAAATAGACACAATCCCTGTTCTTTATTGCATAGTATTTAAATAGTCATCTGTCGTTGGAGAGAAAAATATCAAACAGAAAAGTTAACACCAGTAGCCCAGTGGCTAAGAAGGATCAACTATTTATATTCATTCATTCAGCATTCTCAGTGTGGGTCATATTCTGTACCAAGAACTGGGGAGCCAGATAATCTCTATCCTCAAGGGGCTCATATTTATAGTGATTGAGAGACCTGTATGGTGAAATTGACACTCTAATGTGAGTCTGAACAAGTTCTAGGCAAACACTGCTTTTTACACACGTGCCTTCCATAACCAATCTAGGCATAACAGTAAGTGGAGCCTTTGGGTCTTTGTTTATACTCCCATGATTGTTAAAGATCAAGGTATTTAGGCCTCTGGCAGGTAGAAAGAAAGACAAGGAAATAATCTTAAGGCAGGCTTATTTATTGCAGAAAGAAATAGAATAAAGAGGCAGGAGGTTTGCAGGGACTCTCTCATAATAGAAGAATTTTATTGAAAGGAAAACAAAATCATATCCTAACAGCAGATAAAGAATTCTGAAAGAAAATTTAAGAAACTCAAAAAGTTGAATATTGCATTAGAATTGCGAGCACATCATTGTTCAGAAGTTAACTGTGAAGCAGAAATGACCATATTTATGATTACACATAATGATAAATCCTCTAATTTAAAAAAAATCACTTCAGACAGATCATCAGAATATTCCCAACTGCATTTGAATGTCCGTCACAGGCTGTTAGTGAATGAGCAGTAGCGGTGACTAAAACACATCAGTAAGCCAAAGCTTTACAAGAACAAGAAAAATATAGTAGGGACCCTACGGATGTTAACTTCTCTTCTTGAAGCAAGAAATTCAATTGCTTCTTTGATCTGATGCCAACCTATCTTTCACCTTTATCTCCTTGCTAATTATGAGCCACTCCCTTTTCTAAACTCTTCATAACATATAACTTAATTCTCTCAGTAATCTGTTGTTTCTGTTATTATTATTCCCATTTTCGAGTTGAGATAACTGAAGTCCAAAGAGACCCATTGACTTACCTAAGATGATACAACCAACAGGTGGCAGAGACAGGATTTCAACTTAGCAAATCTGGTTCCTGATCCCCACCCTTGGCCTCCAATAAGAGCATGGCTATAGAGGTGACTAGAGGGCAGGTCCTACGTGTGCATCCTCACAATAACTCTAACTTAGCGACTTATTTAGCTACCATTATTATTCCAATTTTATACATGCAACAGCTATAGGTCACAACTTGTTTAAGAAAAGATTAATGTTAAGTGGCATATCCCAGAGGCATCTATCTCTACAGTCCAAACCAGTATATTGCTCAAGTAGAGATCTGCCAGTGTAGATATCTAAAAATCCCTTTCCTGCACTGAAATTAATGGATTTTAAAAGTAAATTTCTGATTTCTGTAGCTGGTGTGTGGTAGACTCATATCAGTGCCAAGTTTAGAAATGCCCTAAAGCCATACACAGCAATTCAAGGATGAGATTTCTGCCCCACTTCTGGGCATCATGAAAATCCCTCTTTATTCCTATCTGCCGCTCCATAATCCCACTTTAGCTGAGCTTAAACTGGGTGGATTTCAGCCTGAGGAAAGTTCTGACAGGTTGAAAAGAGTCCTAGTAAGTTTTCACTCTCTAAGCAATGTTAATGTGAACTTTTAGTACTTCTTCTCTCTGAGTATATGGCAGCAGTAATTAGAAAGATGAAGTCAGTAAACAGGCTAGGATATTCACATTTCCAACAGTTACAACGCTGGTGTGCTTTGTTCAACTTTTTAAATTACTGTCAAGAAGCATCTCTTTTAAATCAATGCAATTCAGAATTTTGTGTTGGGGACTTCCAATGTATCATAAACTGGTCTAGGCTCTGGAAATACAATCAGTTATAAGCAGTCCTGGAACTCATGATACTTCCACTTTGGGTGAGAGAGAAGCATATAAACAAATACATTTACACTCTTGACAAAAAATGCACTAAGGCACATGGGAATGATCCAAAAGCAGAACACATTTGTTGTGATTGGATATAAGATACAGGAGCGAATGAGAGTGAGTGGGGCAGGTATCAGTGATGTCTTCCAAGAAGAGATGGCAAGTGTAATGAGTTTTGAAGGCATGGTGGGGAAATACTCTGATTTCAGATATAGCTCTAGATAGAAAGAGTTAGTTTTAGAGATAAAATAGTTATAGGTACATCTTGGATGACATGGGGTTTATCTAATTGATGGAACACCTAGACAACAATTAGAGCACAACAGACCCTCCGTGATCTGATGTCTGCCTACCTACCCTTTTGGGACAGTCCCTCCCCTTGCACTGTGGGTGTATGACCGTGTCAAGGCAAGCCACACATCCATTCCTTTGAACACACCATTTCCTCTGTTTGAGCGACCTTTCCTGTTTGTATGAAGGTAACCTAAAAACAATTATACTCATTTTTAAAGTTCCAGAGTTTCAAGCATCTTGTCAAAGGAACATTCCCTGATCTGCATCCCCCAAATAATTTATCATTTCTTCCCCGTGACTTCTCTGTTTTTATTACCCGATGCCTTAGTTTCCTGTGGCTGCTGTTAACAAAGTATCACAAAATGGATGGCTTTAAACAACAGCAACTTATTGTCTCACTATTCGGGAGTCTAGATATCTATAATCAGTGTGTCGGCAGAGCCATGCTGCCATCTTCTGTAGGGAAGAATCTGTCCCATGCCTTTCTCCTGGCTTCTGGCAGTAGCTGGTCAGCAATCTCTGCCTCAGCCATCGCTTGGCGTCCTCCCCTCTGTTTGTCTGACTGTGTCCAATTCTCGCCTTCCTCTATGGACACTGGTTATATTTTATTAGGGGCCACCCTAATCCAGTTTGGCTTCATCTTCACTAATAACATCTTCAAAGACCCTTTAGGACTTGAACATGTCTTTTTTGTGGGACAAAATTAGACCCATGATACCCATTATACTATAATTTTCTTAAACTGGATACCTATCTCCCTTACCAGGCCATGAGCTCCTTAGAGGCTGATCCCAGTGATATTGGCAGGGTTGGCTTGTATATGCTCAGCAGAGATGGTTGTTAAATATTCAGGGATTTTGTGATATATTTTTAAATCTTTTGGAAGCTTGAAATCATTCATGATGAGAGTGTTTACACTATGGAAATGGGCAAACACTATAAATCCAAACCTTTTTATTTTTTTCTGGAGTACCAGTTTACCTTCACACCAATGGCTGTACCCCCCCATCCCGGGTCTTGCTTATTACCTTGTACACAGGAAATGTTCAAAATTTTTGTTGAATAAAGTAAATGATATTAGAGCAAATATTAAAACAACAGATTCAAGTTTCCATCATTTAAATTAAATAAAAGTAGTGCAAATTATAAGGATGACTAGTAATAGAATGGGAGGTGAATATAGCAGCCTCTTTGGGCAGGGTGAGTAATGGAAAAAGGGATCTAAAGTATCAGACAGGAGGTAGCATGATAATTATAGAAGACTGATGTTAGCCAAAATGATTCTCTAAGGATCCATTTCCTAGAGGTTAAAAAAAAATGTAATAAATCTTGCCTCACAAATTTTTGCAAAGATAAAATACTATATATGGATGCATGAAAATGTATTTAATTAGTATGTAAGCTATAGTTGATCTTATTGGATGAAAAGCAATGATACAGGTTTTCTATAATGTGTTAAGGTTATCCTTTCCTCAGAAGTTAAAGCAATATACTTTGTGAGAATGGGTAAACTGTGTTGTTGCTGATTGCCATATTCTCCTCTCTTTTTTTGCAATTCTTCTTAGAAATAAAACAGAAGATGAGAAAACCAACAAGTCATGTTCAAGTTCTATAATTCCATGTTCTTGGCAATACTACCCTGTGATAGAAATGGCTACCTCTCTTCCTGCTCAAACTCCCCATGGGAGGCCCGAGGGGAGTTTAGAAACAAGTTACCCAAATATATCTCTGAAAAACTTTTTTAAAGTTCTTTTTCCTGTTATTGCATGTGGATATTTTGTTCCAATGGAATTATATTTCTTCTCAGAAAAGCTTGGGAATTCATTCCCTTATATTAAGCCACTTTTGTACAGCCATCAACAGAAAGTAAGAAAGGAGTTTCACCAAATACAATTGTCTGGGAAGCAGCAGCCATTTCAGAAATGCTGAATGCCTTCTTCTGAAATTCTTTATGACAGAGCCTGAGAAATAAATTTAAAGTAGTGTTTAAATGCTCATCTCAAAGCTGGTATCAGTAATAAATATGAAACCAAGAGCAGTAAATATTTAAATGACTACTTTACATCTCTTAAATGCAGGATAATGTCCTGGCTATATGGTAATGATATAATTAAACAGAAATCCTTTGAGTTGCAGTATCAAGATGCTTTATAATATTTTCTATCAAGTTACTTACTCCAAGAGCTCCTGCCCTTTAAGGAGCCTCATGTGCACCACCACAATTTGATGACAGATTATGCTTAAATAATTTTAGGGTAGTGGATAAAGCACTGATTTTGGAGTCAAGTATGTGAAGATATGAATTTGAAGTTCTCCTTTGTATTTTATTAGTTACATACCATTTTGTAGGTTTCAGTTTCAACCCTTTAAAAATAGGAATAATAAGGTTCATCATGTATATATCTGAGAGGTAGAGAATTTTTTTAAAAAACTAAATATATTAGTTATAAAGACTATACATTCAATAAGGTATTATTGATATCATCATCATTATCATCATCACTAAACTATACTAATGGTTTTATTTGTAATTGTCTAAGTTTTGCATTCTGTGTCAGGAAGATCATAGTTGACTTAAAAAGCAAACCACTAAAGTAGATTATATAATGCAAACAGTTCATCCCATTAAAACACAAGTGCCATGGGATCATGGTTAGGAGCTGAACGTTCATATAATGTGATTTGACCACATAAAGCACAGTCAAAGCATCTAATGACTCATACCACATTAGTTACAGTGGTTGAACGCTATCATAGCAATTCCAAAATTTGGTGACTTAAAACAATAAAGGTTTATTTCTAATTCAGGTCGCAGTCATTTTAAATTGGCTAGGGTAGAGGATTGTCTTTGCTTCATGCAATTATTTAGAATTCCAGGCTTCTTCACTCTAATGGCTTTGTTAAGCTATATAGTGGAGCCACTGGAGCCCTTACTCTGTCTGGCAGATAAAAAAGAAGGATAGCGCATGAGCAGGGCCTGCAGGTGGCATACATCACTTCCATGCGAAAATCTATTGGTCAGAAATTAGTCACATGGCTTCACCTAGTGCCAAAGGCAACTGGAATGTGTAGGTTAGCTCTATGCACAGGTGGAAGAGAAAATGGATTTAGTGAGTCTTTAGCCAGCGTCTGCCAGAGTTCTATCATATTAAAATAAACCATGTGTTTAAAAACCAATGTACCTTTTAACTCTTTACTGTAACATGTTGCATTTATGAAAATACTCTGTAATCTTTTCTCCTTTTCTTAAATGTGTTGTGATAAAAATTAGCAGCACTTTGGTTAATTCAATAGCAGATAGCAACTGTCTTGGAGCACATGGCCCTGACCTCTATGTGCCTGAGCTGTCTTTGGTGCAAAGGAGTTGGTGCCTCTGGGACTTGGGTCATCCAGTGGTGCAGAGTACTCAGTTCCTCCTGTTGTAACCCAAGTGAGGGTCTTCTGAGCAGCGTAGACCCCCATGGAAGATGTAGGCAAGATAAAAGACAAGCTCTCTCTCCTAGATATGGATGTGGAGACCAAGTACTCTAAACACTCTCAATGCTCTTCATCTGAATGAGGGGCATTTGTTTCCTAAACATTAAGCTAAGTACTCACAAGAAAAAGCACTTACACACCCATACTCTTCTAAGGAGCCCTCTCTCAGTCTAGAGAGATGATATAGCTATAGAGGCAGGTATAGATATATGTTCCAGTATGACTTGGTGTTACCAGAACAAGAACCAGCTGCCTGAGAACTATCCAAGGTTGCAGGAAACCTCTGAATGTTGTTCTTTCACATGTAGGGCAGCACAGGGCTCCAAGTTTTTGAGAAGACCTATTGCTGTCAAAACTTGCGAACTTTGACCTCGTGACTGTATCCTCACATTAATTGCTAATTCTGATACTATTCAATTTGATTTCAGTCCATTGTTAGATCTTAGTATATCAACATAAGCTTAACCTGAACTTATAACCCACTGGATTTCATGGCCTGTTAATGAGATGCCCTGGGCTGGGATAACACTCCCTTATCATAGTATGATATTATGAATGGCCAGCTCTGCAGTGATAACCACAGTTATCAACAATTCCAAAATTGATTTCTCATGGGGATAATGTTGTGGGGGGAGGGAGGGGAGAAGGGAAGGAGGAAGAGAAGGATAGAGAGGAAGACAGAAGGAAAGAGGGAAGGAAGGGAGAGATGGAGGGAGAGAGCGAGGAAGGAAGGAAGGAAAGAAGCAAGTGGTTTCTATTTGGCTTGATAGGAGCATTTTGGTAAATGGATGGTGGTGATGGTAGTGTGACATTGTGAACATATAGCACAGAATTGTATATTTAAATGTGGTTAAAAGAGGAAATTTTAGGTGGTAGGTGCTAATAGAATAAAAAAATTAAAAAGAAAATCTATAGGACTACACCACACAAACAGGGAATACTAAGGTAAACCATGGACTATAGTTAATAGTGCAATTGTAATAACATTCTTTCATCAGTTGTAACAAATGTACCACACAGATGCAAGGTGTTAGTAACAGGGCAGGGTGGACAAGCTAAGTAGAAACGCTGTACTTTTTGTATGATTTTTATTGTAAACCTACTACTTTTATAATAAAAAAGAAACTTCAGTTGAACCAATGAAATCTCTACACATACAGTTCAGAGGCAAAAGTCCTGGTTTTCTAAGTTTTCCTTGTGCTCACAACAGTGTTATCAATTTACCATATAGAAAGTTGGAAAAGCTTTTGGCATTTAGCTGTGAATCTCCAAATACTTGAATATTTCCAAATTAATTCAAAACTCTGTTAGAGAAATGTCACCCAGTGATTAACCACAGATTGTGAGATTTGTGGCTTAATATTTATCTATGTAGTTATTCATTTATTTTTGTGCACAGGGGCACAATCGCACACACTATTTGTGACCCATATTATAAGCATTTGCAAAGCTCCACTGATAGCAATTTAGGAGCAGAGAATGCAGAAGCCTATATTATTTTTCCATCAAGAGAAATGCTTGAACCAAAGAGCTTGCCATGGTACAGAAAGCATTCTGGTAGAGAAACCCAACCACTATGATATTATATGTATACCAAAAAAAGGAGTTAGGGGATATCTAGGTAAATATATCCTGATACGGAAAATGATATTTTTAAAAAGTATGAGTTCTCGTGAGCTCAGTCCCCGATAGTCACCTGTTATTCCTTTGAGTTAACCCATATCTGCAGAGCCAGCTTCTTGCTCAGTGGAAGAAAGGAATGTTTCCAATGCCACCTATTATATTTGTTCCTCTTCATCTGCATCCTATATATTTTCACAATCGCCATATATCTCTTTCTTACAAAGGAATATATATTTTGTTTTTATAAGGCACAATAAATATTTTGTATCACTTCTTATTCTTTAAATTCTGTCACAAATACATCATTCCATTTTGTCCTTAGAACAACCCTGTAAAAGTGGCCAACCACGTGTATTATCCTGATTCAAAACTGAGGAAACTGAAGCAGGCAAGAACCCATGGTTTTCCCAAAGTCACCCAATTCTTCATGTCAGTTCTGGAAGCTGAACCTCAACCTACTAAATTACAATTCTCTCTCTGTGTGTAACATGTATGTTCTTTCAAGAACAGAGGATGAAGAAAATAACATATCTCAAATAATGTTGAATACCTTTTCCATTAAATCTTCTTCCTAATCGTGACAATGGTTAGTGTTCTGTTTTCCTTTTCTTTTTGCAGATGAGGAGGTGGAGGCTCAATTACAGTAAGGAAGTTGCTTAATGTCACACAGTTAGGAAGCGACTGAGTTTTAATATGAATGAGGTCTGTGGGAAGTGTGTGTGTGTGTGTGTGTGTGTGTGTATTTATAAACCATGCCACAGTTCCTTATACTTATAGCTGCTTTCTTGCAAAATGTTGATCAAAGATAGAGACAGAATTCTATACAGTTAAAATATTGTTGTTTTTTTTCATCTTAAGGCAGCCATTTGACTAAGGGAGAAGAGTAAGAGCTATACCGATTGCTTCTGAGGGGATGTGGAAATGAAATGGTCAAGTCAGTGTGGTTGTTATTGAGATTAAATTTTTGACTTCTCATTTTATTGTCACATTTACAGATTTAAAGTATTCAGAGTCAGGTAATTAGATTATGCAAAAGTAATTAATTAAGAGGGTCGTGACTATAGTAACATTTTATGTTAACTGTATCCTTCAAATAAATGTTACCATATTCCAGCTTTTATTGAGAATAATTTCAGTGATTTCAAATTAGCTTGTTTTATTAATTTTACACAAGCAACCCACATAGTGTGTGGAGCAGAAGAGCTCAGTTTGAAAACTTTCTGCAGCTTTCTAGCTACATGTCTTAGTTTGCCAGGCTGCTGACAAAAATACAACACAGTGGATTGGCTTAAACAATGGGGATTTATTGGTTCATGGTATTGAGTCTAGGAAAAGTCCAAAATCTAGATACTATTGGCAATACTTGCTTTCCTTCCCAAACTGTAGCGGTGCTGGCTGCTGGCAAGCTTTGGAGTTCCTTGGCTTTCCTGTTACATGGTTACAAGGTGAAGTCCTCTCCTTTCTCCCGTCTGTGACTTGCAGGTTCTTTTTAAAAGGCTTCCAGTAATCCAGATTAAGTCCCACCTTCATTCAGTTGGGCCACACCTTAACTAAAATTAGTATCTTCAAGAGGTCCTATTTAAAATTGGTTCATACCGACAGGGACACAGGTGAAGATTAAGAACATATGTTTGTTGGGGTACAGAGTTCAACCTAAGACACTACAAAAAGGAAGGTAGTGTAATTCTCCCCTATAATTTTTACCAATGTCTATGTAATAATCAAATGAAAGAACATTGATAAAATATACACATCTAAAATCATAGACCATTTCCTTTGCGTGGAATATTACAATACAGATTGGAGACAAAGAGAATCTAAAGCAAAATCCTTAAAAATTAAAAGCAAGTTTAGGGAAGCAGATGTGGCTCAAGCAGTTGAGCACCTGCCTACCACACAGGAGGTCCTGGGTTCAGTTCCTGGTGCCTCTTAAAGAAGACAAGGAAGACAGTGATCTGGCATGGTGAGATAGTGCAACAAGATGACACAATGAGATGACACAATGAAGAAATCCAATGAGAGACACAACAAGCAAGGAGCAGAGGTAGCTCAAGAGATTGTGCGCCTCCCTCCCACATGGGAGGTCCCAGTTTTGGTTCCCAGTGCCTCCTAAAAAGAAGACGAGCAGACATAGAGAGCACAAAACGAACAGACACAGAGAGCAGACAGGGGGTGCAAACAATGGGGCTGGGGGGGTGAGAAATGAATAAAATAAATCTTTTTTTAAAAAGCCAGTTTAGTATGGATTTAAAGAAATTTAACAATATAATATAAAATTGAAATTAAGGCATCTAAAAATAAACAGGTTTTGAAAAGACTTCTTAGCTCAGTTATTGGAAATATAAAATTGCATCAAAGCTAAAATAGTAAAAACAGAATTAATTGAACAGGAGAAGGTGCTTAAAGACAAGTAACTTAAAAAACAATAACAATTTAATTTATTATAAGGGACTCTGCAGAGGGTCAGGACCCATGGACTTGCCTACTTTTCACAGCTGCTCCCCTCAACTCTTCTAACCACACAGATGAACAGAGCCAAGCCATTCCCATGGCAGCCATGCCATATATTCAACAGTGCATTGGTCTGAAGGTACATCTTACTCTCTCTCATGGAGTTTCCATTTTAATGGGAGGAGACAGATAAAGAGGAGTGTCTAACTGCGATATAGTGTGAAGAAAATTAAACATTAAAAAAAGCCATGTGATGGTAAATGACTGGGGTAGGAGTGGGGGCTTTTTTTGTTTGGCTGGTGGTTGGGGAACTCTAAGGAGGTGACATGAGTTTAGGTTGAACCCACAAAGATCTGGGGAAGAGTATTCCTTGCAGAGGGAATGGCTAATGCAAGGACACGGGGGCAGGAATGGATTTGGCCTGTTCGAGAAACGGAGAGAAAGCCACTGTGAATGACAGAGGGCGACATTGGAGAGACAGGCAAAAGTCAAAATCCAGAGCCTAGAGAGACTCATAGGGCCTCTAAGGAGTCTGATTTTCTTTCCAAATGCAGTGGGAAGCCATTGGGCAGTGTTCAGCAGGGAAGTGGCAACAGCATACCATTTCAAGTTTACCCCTTATAATAAAGTAAATGCTTGCATATCAACAACCTATGAAAGATTATGTGGATTCCTTGAAGGAACACATGCCCTGATGAGCACGGCTATTTTGCTATTCTGTAAAGCTGTGAAGACAGTAGAAAACTCAGCTTTGCTGTTTAATCCACTGTCATCAAGCCACACATTGCACGCTTGAGTTATTTTTTGCATAGGCCTCTAAGACTTCTCAGGCCAAAAACGATATATCTACCTACTTTAGCATGCACATCATAATTTCTCTGAAGTGTCTTGTGGGCTATCTGCTTTGCTGTGATCTTTTTTCGGAGTATTTTAATGGATTTTAGAAGAGTGTTAAATCTCTGCTTTGCAAAGCCTTATTCCTATCCTCAAATTATCGTAATTCATTACCTTCTGGCTATGATAGTTTAATTGAGCGTAGGATATAAAGTTAATTTATTTCACGTTTTTGCTTTTAATAGTTTTCACTTTCTTTATTGAAAAAGTAATTACTGAATTCCAATACAATAACTGGAAATGACTTTTTCTAATAACACATATTATCATGTCACCATCAGTAAAAAATACTTTGAAGTGTCCCCAACTTTTGGTTACTGGAAATGAGCTTCAAATAGTTCATGTGGGCAGATTACTAGTTGGTTATCTTGATGCTGGTCCTTTTATTTTATTTTATTTTTTATTTTGAAATTATACATTTGTCCAGGTTCATTGCAGAAACATTAGAAAATGTAGATAAGGAAGAAGTAAGTATAATCCCCAAGCTCAGAGATAAACATCATTAACATTTGGTGAAAACCCTTCCAAATATATTTTCTATATATATCTATACACATATAAATACAGTTTAGTGGTTTCATAACACTCTATTATTTGGATATAATGTAATTATTGAGTTGAATCATATGAAAGTGTCATTTTTTAGGTCATAGATGATGAGATACTGGTTATTTCAATATAGTTCAAGCCATATGTTCAAATATCATATTTGTTTTTAATGTTTCAGTATCTTGAGAAATGCATTTATATACATCCCTGTGTTGATATAAATATACGTATGTAAATAGTCTTTGTACACTTGCCTAATGATTTCTTTAGGATAAATTCTTAAGTGTTGAGCTAGATGACATAGAAAAGAACATGTAAATTTTTAATGCATGTGATATATATTTTCAAATTCCCCTTAAAAATATTTATGTACTAGCACTATATAAGATTGTTCATTCCCTCAGCAATTCTATTATTGTTTTAATTTTGGCAAATCTCATAGGTAGACCAAAAAAATCTTAATTTCATCTACATTTCCTTGAATTATCAATAAAAAAATTCCAACATTTTTCAAAAAATATTTTGACCACATCTGGCCCTTTAAGCTACTTTTAGCAGCATCGTTCCACAGGCTACCATGGATGGATCCATGCACTGTGTTCCATGAGCATAGCATTTCCAGGCAGGGCCATGCTAAGAATAAGAAAAGGGATTAAGGAGGTGTCATGGGACAGTGAGATGAACTGAGGTTGTCAGAGGGAGTTCACCCTTATATCTTTGGAAAATTAGCTGTGACTTAAGGGTCACTAAAAATCGACCAGCCAAGAACTAGAGTCCATCAGGGTCTTGTCTAAATGCCCTTCAGAGACTTTAAGAGATTATCCACCAGTTTAAGACATGAAGATATATGGGTTCAGGATCATCAGATGCAAATATTTGGTAATATTTCTTCTGGAAAACCCATAAGCATTTACAATTCTCTACCAAAAAGCAAGGGTTTGAAAGTTATACTCTCTTGGTAAAGCAACAGAGGAATTTGTGTTTTTTTGTTATGTTTGTTCTCCTGATTAGAGTTTTGCAAGCTTTAATAAGAGAGAAAGGGCAAGGAAGAATAATGGAAATTATTTATTGAGCAAAATGAGGAAACAGCATATTGGGCTTTATTCCCGTGAATTCATCTGCACATAAGGTCCTCAGTCCCTCTCATCTAGAAAATGCAGTGATGAGGGATGGGGAGTAGGTGATCAATTCTAGAATTATTGAAGACCATGTCAGTCAAAGGTAGTCCCTGGGTCAGAAGCCTGGCCTCAACTGGGAGCTTGTTAGAAATGCAGAATCTCTGGACACGAGCCCAGACTTGCTAAAGCAGAATCTGCATTTTAATAAGATCCCCAGGAGATTCATTTAGGAGATAAATTTTGCAGAACCTGTTATTAGGTGAGTTATGGAAATTGAGAGAGAGTGGAAGAGAAACCGAGGAGTTTCAGTCTTCCTGATTAATAAATACATAGATGAATAAGTGGTACATAAGTGAGATAGAGATGAGAAGTTAAATAATGCCCAAGGCAATGTGAAGGACAACAGATGAATATGAAACCCCAACTCTTTGTGATGCAGAATTCCAGGGAAGGGCAAGTACCCATGAGTTATATTAATTTCTCTTTGATCCATTCAAAAATGTTTAAATCATGTTCTTGACTTCATTAAGTGAAGCTCTACATGCCAAGTGCTTACAAGGTTGCCTAGCACATAGTATGCTGACAACTACCATTAGCTATTACTATGGTTATTATCGCTGCTTTCATCTTTCTTTTTTGTTAAGTAACTGGACTATTAAAGGCAAATGTACATATTAGAGAAAAATTCTATGCTGATAAGGTCATTGCATGGTTACATAGGCCACCTTTATCACTTAAAAAAAAGAAAAAGAAAAAGTTGTCACTTTTAAAAAAGCTCAGCAGCAGAAAATCCACATCAGCACTTAGTGGATGTGCCTGCAATTAAAGCAGATGTGACATGGAATTCCTGATTACTCAGCTATTGCAAATTGACGAAATAATAAATAGCACAAAAAGGAAAATGGTTACTTCTTCAAAGATGTGTGGAAATAAACATCTAATTTTCGTGTTATCTTTGTTTAATTAGGTAATTTACTGTAACATATACTTAAAAGACAAGAGTATGGATAAGATGAGGCTCTTTTTCCTTTATATCCTTTTATAAGAGTATTAATTTATACTGCAGAGAGAGATTGCTGATGCTCACATAACGATGCTGGTGATTGGAATTTACAGACAAATGACCTAAACATGTGAATAAAATATAAGGAAAAAAGAAGGGGAGATAAATATATATTTAAGAAGAATGAAGAGGAGTGAAAACACTGTTCTAGTATGATAGCCAATTCCATATCTGGGGAATAAAGAAATCTAAACTCAAGATTTGTGGATGCACCAAACAGCAAAGACTTAGACATGTAACTGAACCTCTCTGGGACTCTTTTAACCCATCTGTGAATAGAGAAGATGGATCAGGTCTAAATCACATTGGAAGCAGTGGAGAAATAATACATTTTCATATTTTATTAACATCCTAGGCTTTGGATTCTGGTAAATCTTGACTTTAATCTGGCTTGTCCACTGAACTAGTTAGCCTTGAGCAAGTTAACCTCTTTGCATCTTAATAAACAAATGAATGCCAGAAGAAGCAGAGGACATATCATGTAGATTATCTTCCAGAAAGCTGTCAGTGTAACTCAGGAGCTGCTTAGAGTAGAAAATGAGGAGAGGAAGTTAGTGCAGCTTTGGGCTTCTCCCTTCTTTCTTCAGCAACTCTGATTTTTATTTAGAGTTGCAAGTGAGGGTTTGTTTGAAAATAGGTGTCCTCTGGGGGGAAAAAAGTTTGAAAACTGCATTGTCTATTTCAATATCCTATGCAAGAAATTAGTTAAGGTCCTCAACCCCTGTGAACATGCCCTCTCACTGTTTTTATTGAGATGACACATTACTGTAGATTACTGAATGGGTGCTAAAGCTTGAGTTAATGACCAATGAACATGGTCGGGAGGCAATGAAGGACAGTGAGTGTACAAGTGGAGGAAAACACAAGAAATCCCCTATGACATTCTCATGTACAGAGGTGGCAGACATATTTAATTGCAAAATGCAATTAAAGATTTTTGAATATTATATTTGGTATTTATTTAGAAAACTATTCTTCTGATAAAATGCTAGGCATCTGGATATTCTAGACATGTATAGCACTGAATTAATATTTTTACTTATTCTAGCACTTGATAGCACCCAGCAATATTCTTCACATTGTCGTGCCTTGTTGATTTCTTTATTGAATATAAATTTCTGCAAAAGAAATTGACAAATTTAATTAACACAGCCTATTTCCCTTACATTTTAGATATTTTTGCCTCTCTTGGTCATCAAGATCTATTATCAGTTTATATTTTTTCATTATATGCTGTAAAAGAAGAGCGATTATTATGAATATTGTGAATAAATATAGATCAAATCTTTGGGATATTGTATCAGTGTGGTAATATATTGCATGAAGCACTATTTGAACTTGTTATATGTTAACAATGAGCACAAGGTTTGTCACTTGGACTTATAATGAATGCTAATGGAGATGGTGAAATGACTATTAATTTTATAAATAGGGTACCTCTCTGAAGTGGACCCATTTTGCAAATTTAAGCACAATGAAATTAATTAGATAATCACCAAGTTTCTTTCTAGATTGTTACCTATACACCAAGGGGGAAAGGTTCAGTAAGTATTGGACAGAAAAGAGTTAACTTAGCAAGCCTGAGGCTGGTATCCTTAGACCCGCTTGCAAGGTTGGCCCTTGACAGGCATCAAGGATCTTGGATTTCAGGAGAGTTTCTACCACACCATGTTAAGAACGGCTCACTATGCTTTAATTGTTTATGCAAACAATATGCTTTATGCTGAACACATGCTTTCCTTAGGGGAGTCTTGAATATTGATATGCAAGGGGCAGAGGGTAACTATGGGACTAGTCCTTAATGAAAATCCTGGACACTGAGTCTGTAATGAGACTCTCTGGTGGACTACATCACACGTGTTGTCAAATTCATTGCTGCAGAAAGTAAGCATGTACTGTGTGACTCTACTGGGAGAGGATTCTTGGAAGCCTGCGTCTGTTTTCCTCTGGGTTTTTCCTCCACACTTTTTTCCCTTGCTCATTTTGCTTTGTATCCTTTCAATGTAACATATCAGATCTGTGAGCAGACCATATGCTGAGTCCTGTGCCGCCTCCTAGTGAATCACTGACCTGGATTGGTCTTTGGGAGATCCGCCCCCCTCCCCAACATAACTACATCATTGTGTTTTTTGATAATTACCTAACAAACAGATATTAATGGATTGCCTACTACTGTTCTGAATACTGGGGATACAGCAGTGCTCAAAATAAAAAATGTCCTAGCGCAAACTAAAAGATGCCATAAATATAGCAGAATTCTGCAATGTCCTAAACATTGATTATTTGGACTCAAAGGACCTACTTTGGCCATTTACAAATTACAATAAAATTAGCAGTCAAACTAGCAAGATGGTTCCTGAAACACAACTTTACTACATGCATGCACAGACACAACTTTCCATTTCTGATATCACACTTCCTTATTCTCCTCCCCTTTGCAGACAGTTTATGACGACCAAAGCAGGTAATTTTTCTTAAATCATGTTATAATTATTCTCCAGGGCTTCAACTGGGTATGTTTCATCTCTCCAATAGGTATAGAAAGTAATAAATAAAATGTCTTTTTTTTTCTTTATCTGTTTTATCCAAAGTGTGCTCAGTCTGGCACCATGCAAAGTTTGCTCCAAAAACATTTGATAATATTTTAAGTTTCTATAGCACTGACACCATTGCTGCATTTCTGCCTTTGAACTTTATTTTTTTTAGCTCATAGCCACAATAATTTCATATAAACTTTTACTTTTAGATTTTTCCAGAAGTATTGTGATTAAAGGACAGCATTTTAATCTAACTCATTTGTAGCTGGAATTCCAGTCTTTGACCAGCTGTTACTTTTAGTTCAACCTTGGAGTTTTCACCAATCCACACAGCTGCAAAGATGCTTAATGTTCACAGCCATTTCAGGTTCACAGCCATGAAGGAGAACCACAGATGTTTATTTCTGATGAAAGTTGAGGCAAAGTTAACAAGCACAGCTACTCACACACAGCTTTCATAGAACCTAGAGCTTCACTGAAAATGAGGGTGTTCTGTTCTGGTGGTGTTGCTTATTTTTATGCCCATTGATCCCAAATTAATTTTAGGGTGAGGAGGCAGGAGAGGACAGTAAGCAGCAGGGGCATTTGGAGAGTGGAGGTGTGGAGGGAGAATTTAGACTTTCAATTATTTGTCAATACGACAAATATGAAAACCAAAAATATGAAAATTTTCAAATTTCCTATGAATTCTCAGTCCTGTGCCTTTACCCAAATTAATGGGTAAAGTGAGTCTTTGTCAATAATAGTATCATCTATTTTTCCTCCTTCAGCAGTCAATCTGCCCCCCAAAATATTATGATTTTAAGGTATCACCTTCCATTTCTAGAAATCCCTTGTCATTAGGTGAGGAATGAGATGAGTCTATTTTAGAATAGGACATATAGATCACTTAATGTTTTACTGGGTTGTGTTTATGAACATATTCTCACACATAAGCCAAAATTACAGTTTTTAATTACCTTTTTATTGGCATCATTAAACCTTGTTTGGCCTCAGAATGATGAAATGGATTACTAATATGTTAAAGAATGATAGTACAAATTCTAAGTACATTGCTTGAAGCATATATCACTATTAATAATCTGGAGTTTTACAGTAGTCATTAATATATTTTTTCTGTTGTACTGTCACATTTATTTTATGTAATATTCAGCTAATTATTTCTCACTTACCTGGTCCTAATTTGAATTTTTTTCATTTGTTTTTTACAACTTGTCCTAGAATTTATAGATTTCACACACAAAAAATTGGATCCCCAATTGCTCAAATGTAGGGCTTCCTTCTCTTAGATAAGGGAATCTTTATCCAGAATTCTGGGTAAACCACTAAGGGAATGAAAAAGAACCATGGTCTTAATATTATTAGAAGCCCTTGGTCCCTGTGTTGATCTAAACATAGGGCACTGTTCTAAATTTGCAAGTATGTCATTATATTCCCACTACAAATATTTTTATACCTACCCCCAAATGAGCATTTTGCCCTTCTGCATTCTGTAAAAGTGTGTGGATCCTGATAACCATAAATGGCTGCTCCTTGTATACAAGTGATTGATTTCCTTATAACTGTTTGTAATCCAGCAGTTTGGCCCACCTAACTTAATTTGCAATGCTTTGGGCAGTTAAAAAAATACCTCCTGAATGTGTAACTGGTGGATCGGAGACTCTTGCAGGTCACCTTCTGAAAGTTAGTAACACTTCTTTTGGCTAGAAACTATAGTGGTGGCAGAAATAGGCAGAGGTTTAGCTAGTTTGATCATAGAACCCTATTCAAAGAGCTACATAGCTAAGCAAATCCCCATGTCTAAAAGGATAAAACAGAATGAGAAGCAAGTCAAGATTTGTTTCCTGTGACCCTAAAATGCCCACATGAACACCAAATTGGCAAAAGAGCCCAGCACTTTCCCAGATCCCTAATTAATTTTAGCTCTCACAATTTATGCAAAAATACCCTCCACCCTCCTTCCAAAGCTCAAAGGACAGAAAGCTGTGTCTGAATCTACGACCCCAGCCTCAGTGGTGGCCCTCCTTACTGGAGCGCTGGCCTCTGGTTAGCCGTAATCATCTTGTGAGGCAGATGGTGTATTTCTGGGATCATAGGAACTTGGTTATATGGATTTCTGGGTTTAAATATTAGTTCTACTGTTTGCTCCCCAGGTGACCTGGGACAAATTACTAGACTATTCTATGCCTCAAGTCCAGTTCTAAAATGAGAGTCAGCATTACCAGGTAATATTGGAATGTTCCAAAGGATACTTGTGCCAGAAATTAAGGAAGCAGTCAAAAATCAGTGAATCAATCATCAATAAAAAGATGATAGCATGCCAAAGGGATGTAGGAGCCAAACTAAGACAGTTCCCAAAGACCACAGCTGGAACAATTTGAACAACAAAATAAATAGCATAGTACTAAATTATAGCCAAAAGTATAAAATAAATATACTTGAGTTCAGACTAATATAAATACATGATTGGATAGCTAGCTAACTAGATAGGAAAGAAAAGACAAGTCATGTTTATAGGAAAATTTCAAGTAACAATATGCAAAAATTGCCCCCTCTAGGATGTAGAACATAATTCCCAACCCTAACCCTTGAGTGTGACCTGAACTTGGTGACTCACTTCCCAACAATATAGTATGGAAAGGGAGGGAGGTGAATTTTTACAGTTGAGAAACTAGACAACAACCACCTTAACCAAGTGATCAAGGTTAACATCACCAGTACCAAGTCAAGTACTCCTGGATATGGTGTGCAGAAAAGGGCACTTCACCTTTGTGGTATTCATCCTTCAAATCCATCTCCCCTGTCTAATTATGAGAAACACATCAGAGAAACTCAAATGGAGGGGCAGTCTACAAAATATCTGGCCTGAATTTCTTAATCTCTCAAGGTCTTGAAAAACAAGCAAGACTAGGAAATTGTTGTAGACCAGGCGAGACTAAGGTGACATGATGACAAAATGCATTGTGGTATCTTGGATTAGATTCTTAACACGGAGAGAAAGTTTAGTGGGAACACTGGTGAAATCTCTATTAAGTCTTGAGTTTAAATATTGTACTGATATTGGTTTCTTAGGGGTGTATGCTCATAGGAGCCAGCCCTGGCAAGGGTGAGGGGGTCATTCAGTGGGGTTTCTGTGTCTCATGGTCTGAAGGGGCCAAATGTGTTTGTTCTTTG
>JAQZBX010037581.1:0-23734 GCA_029593785.1 Cabassous unicinctus | reverse complement strand
CTCTAACATCATTCTTTTACATGTAGCTATCCAATTTTCCTTGCACCAGTTGGTGAGGACAGTATTCTTTCCCTATTGAATTGTCTTGGAATCCTGTTGAAAGTCAATTGCCCGTACATGTATGGGTTTATTTCTGGACTATCAATTCTATTCAACTGATCTATAAAAATATATATTCTTATGTCGATACAACCCTCCCTTGATTACTGTAGCTTTGTAGTAAGTTTTGAAATCAGGAATGTGGGCCCCCCAACCTTGTTCTTTTTCAAGATTGTTTTGTCTATTCTGGGTCCCTTGTATTTCCACATACATTTTAGGACAAGATTGTCAATTTCTGCAACTAAGAGAAGTGTGGTTTTTCTGTTGTTTTTTTTTGGAAGTACTGGGGATTGAACCCAGGACCTCATGCATGGGAAGCAGGTACTCAACCACTGAGCTACATCTGCTCCCCAATGAGAAATGTTTTTTTTGTTTGTTGGTTGGTTGGTTTTTTTTTAGGAGTTACTGGGGATCGAACCTGGGACCTCATACAAGGGAAGCAGGCATTCAACCACTTAAGCTACATCTGTTCCCCAAGAAGTTGATATTTTGATAGGGATTGTATTCAATATGCAGATTAGTTTAGGGAGTAATGCCATCTTAATATTAAGTCTCCCAATTAATGAAAATAGAAAGTATCTCCATTTATTTAGGACTTTAATTTCTTTCAAGGATTTTTATAGTTTTCAGTGTGTGTACAGTCTTATACTTCTTTGGATAAATTTATTCTTAAATATTTTACCCTTTTTAAAAAAATTATTCTGGTAACATATATACAACCTAAAATTTCCCCTTAAACTTTTCCGTTACCCCAAACAGAAATTCTGTATAATTTATGCATTAACTCCCCATTCCCTACCAGCACCCCAGCCCCTAGTAACCGATATTCTAGTTTCTGACTCTATGAATTTACTTATTCTAATTATTTCATATCAGTGAGATCATACAATACTTGCTCTTTTGTGTCTGGCTTATTTCACTCAATATATCTTCAAGGTTCAATCATGTTGCCACATATATCAGAACTTCACTCCTTTTTAGGCTCAATAATATTCTATTGAGTATATATACCACATTTTTTTTATTTATTTATCACTTGATGGATACTAGGGTTGCTTCATCTTTTGAAAATTGTGAATAATGTCACTATGAACAACAGTGTGCAAATATCTGTTTGAGTCCCTGCTTTTGATTCTTTTGGATATCTACCTAGAAGTGGGATTGCAGGTCGTATGATAATTCTACAATTAACTTCCTGAGGAACTGCCAAATTGTCTTCTACAGCAGCTATACCAGCTTACATTCCTACCATCAATGAATGATTTCCTAGTTCTCCACATCCTCTCTAACACTTGCAATTTTCCACTTTTTAGTAGTAGCCTTTCTAGTGGATGTGAAATGGTATCTCATTATGGTTTTGATTTGTATTTCCCTAATGTCTAATGATGTTGAGGATCTTTTAATGTGCTTTTTGGCCACCTGATATATTCTCTGGAGAGATGTCTTTTAAAGTCTTTTGTCCATTTTTTAATTGGGTTGTTTGAGTTTTTGTTATTGATTTGTAAGATTTCTTGATATATTCTGGATATTAAACCCTTATTGGATATGTGGTTTCCAAATATTTTCTCCCATTGAATATGTTGTCATTTTACTTTCATGATAAAGTCCTTTGATGCACAAAAGTTTTTAATTTTGATGATGTCCCATTTATCTATTTTTTCTTTTGTTGCTTGTGCTTTAGGTGTTAAGTCTAAGAAAACATTGCCTAACACAAGGTCCTGAAGATGCTTCCCTAAGTTTTTTTCTAAGAGTTTTAGAATTCTGGTTCTTATATTTAGGTCTTTGATCCATGTTGAATTGATTTTTGTATGTGGTGTGAGATAGAGGTCCGCCTTCATTCCTTTGCATATTCACATCCAGTTTTCCTAGCACCATTTGTTGAAGAGACTATTTTTTACCAAATGAGTGGACTTGGCACCCTTGTCCAAATGAGTTGGCCATAGATGTGAGGGTTGATTTCTGAATTTTCAATCTGATTCCACTAGTCTGTATGTCTGTCCTTGTGCCAGTACTGTGATTACCGTGTCTTTGTAATAACTTTTAAGGTTAGGAAGTGTTAGTCCTCTAACTTCATTCTTCATTTTCAAGATGACTTTTTGACTATTTGAGGCCCCCTACCCTTCCATATAAATTTGATGATTGGCTTTTCCATTTCTGTAAAAAAAAAAAAGTTGCTGGAATTTTTATTGGGATTGCATTGAATATATAAATTGCTTTGGCAAAAATTAACATCTTAATGATATTTAGTCTTCCTATCCATGAACACAGAATGTCCTCCCATTTATCTAGGTCTTTGGATTCTTTGAACAATGTTTTGTAGTTTTCTGCATATAAGTCCTTTATATCCATGGTTAGATTCATTCCTAGATATTTAATTCTTTTAGTTGCTATTATAATTTTTTTTTTCTTGATTTCCTCTTCCACTTGTTCATTACTAGTGTATAGAAACACTACTGATTTTTGAGTGTTGATCTTGTACCCTGTCACTTTGCTGAATTCATTTCTTAACTCTAGGAGCTTTGCTGTAGATTTTTCAGGATTTTCTATATATAGGATCATGTCATCTGCAAATAGGGAAAGCTTTACTTCTTCCTTTCCAATTTCGATGCCTCTTGTGATATTTAGGCTAAAGGGTCAACTTGGCCAGGTAATTGTGCCCAGTTGTTTGGTCAAGCAAGCACTGGGCTAATTGTAACACAAGGACATTTATGAGCTTTAGCCATCAGTGAGTTTACTGCACAGATGGCTGATTATAGCTACATAACCAAGGAGATTGCCGTCAGCAATCAGTGACGCTTTACCCAATCAGTTGAATGATTTAAAAGGGGATGTGATTTCAGCATTCAGAGAGAATTTCCCAGCTCATCTTTGGACAGCCAACGTCTCCCGGAAACTCATCAAGGACCTTCATTGGACTTTCATCAGAGCCCCTGGTTTGCAGCCTGCCTGCAGAACCTGGACTTGTGCATCCCCACGGTCACGTGAGAGACTCTTATAAAACCTCATACTATTGACAGATATCTCCTGTTGATTCTGTTTCCCTAGAGAACCCTGACACACCTCTTATTTCTTTTTCTTGACTAACTGCTCTGTCTAGAATTTCCAGTACAATATCTTCAAAAAATTGTATTTAACAGCTGACCTCTCAACAACAATAATGATAACTATGAGACAATGGATTGATAACTATACTGTGCTAAAATAAATAAATAAATAAATAAATAACTGCTGACCTCTAATTCGACATCCAGGAAATTTACCTTTAAATATTGAGGGCAAAATAAAGACAAAGAAAAACTGAGAAAGCTTATTATCCAGAGTAAGGAGATTCTAAGTGATATACTTAAACCAAAGGAATGACAAGCAAAGAAAATGATAAATATTTGGTGAAATGTAATAAAATATTGAATGCATAAAACAGAAATAATAAGGTTTAATGGAATTCAAAGAAAAAATAATTAAAATACCAAACCACAAAATTACATGGGGATGTAGGGACAGTGAATGGAGTCAGTGTGCTCTAAGGTTTCTGTTTTATCTGGGAAGAGGATAAAACATTTTACTAAATTATTCTTTCATAAGTTAAGTGTGTGTATTATAATTTCTAAGGTAGGCACTAAAAGAATATAAAGAAAATATATAATTTCCATACATAAAGGAGAAAATCAAATGATAAAAAATCAGTAAAAGAAAGGTAAGCAATAAAGGATATAAAGGAATCATAAGAGTAATAGGGAATTAAGAGCAAGTGCGAAATAAAAGGGCAAAGTTAAATCTAAATTTTGAGTAGTTACATTAAATGTATGCATACTCATTGATACAGTTAAAAGGCAAAGATTTTCAGGCCAGATTTAAAAAAATGCAGCTATATGCTTCTGACAAGAGACATACCTAAAATGTAAGAACATTACGTTTGTATAAACAAGTTGAAAACAAAATGTTGGAAAAAGATATATTACGCAAACACTAACCAAAAGAAAATTGGTTAATAAGACAACATTGTTAGAGAGGGTTATTTCATAAAGGTAAAGGTTAAATACACCAGAAAAAATTTTAAATTTGTATGGGTCTAGTAGTATAATCACAAAATGTACTGCAATATTTACAGAATTACAAGGAGAAATAGGCAACCTATAACCATAGCAGGAGATTTTAAGATATCTTTCTCCATAATAAAGAAAGCAAGCAGATGAAAAATCAGTACAGATATAGGACATTTGAACAAGATGGAAAAACTTGACCTAAAGGACATATATAGTACACTGTATCCAACATTTGCAAAATACACATCATTTTCAATTACACAGGGATCATTTACAAAACTTGAACAAGTGTAGACCATAAAGCAAGTCTCAATACATTTCATAAGACTGATACCATACATTATATATTATCTGAATACTATACTATTCATGTAGAATTCATTAGCAAAACAATAATTAGAAAATTATTAAAATAAAAATTAAGGAAAACACTTCATATAATTTATAAGAAAAAGATATGCTCATTACAGAAATTAGAATAGAAAGATACATAAAATCTTATATCCTAAAATTTGGTGATTGAGGCTAAAATGATAATAGATAGATAGTAGATAGATGCAAACATTAGAAAAGAAAAGAAGCTGAAAATAAGTAAACTAAGCATCCTTCCCAAGAAATAAGAAAAAGAACAGCAAAATAAAACCAAAGTAAGTAGAAAGATGGAAATTTGGAATATAAATGAAGGCATTATGAAATAGAAAACAAACATAAAGAGTACCAAAAGTCAGTTCTTTGAAAAGTCAAATCCCCAGTGAGAATGAGACAGAACAATTTCAGAAATGAAATTGCTACAGACATTAAATAAATAAAAGTATATTTTTCAACTTTATATCAAATAAATTAAAAAATTAGAAAAAATGGAAGTAATACTGAGAAAAATGTTTATAAATCCAATACAAGTAGAAATAGAAAAATTGGACAATTCCATAATCTTTAAAGAAATTACATCAACAGTTAAAAATATTCCCACCAAGAAAACTCCATGGCCAATATGTGCTCATTGCAGTGTTCTACCAACATTCAGGAAAAAAATAATTCCTATCTTATGCAAAGCAAACCAGGTAATAGGAAAAGCCTCAACAACCCATTTTAGAAGACTTTAAATAATCATGATACCAAAATCTGGCAAGAATAATACTAGAAATGTAAAAATCCTAACCAGGATATTGGCAAACCAAAGACAGAAGTAAAGGATAATATATCATAAACAAGTCGAAATTTTCCCACCAATTGGTTTGTCTGTTGAAAACCAATTACTATAATTTCTTACACTAACTCTTTTAAGGATAAATAGCACAAAAATCTCAATAGATGAAGAGAAATTATTTCATCAAATTCAACATCAATTCAACTTTCAAACAGCAAGAAAATACTATTTGAAGAAACAAAAGGGAAGTTGAGTAAATAAAAAAGCTACAACAAAGTAGATATTAATCCAAATATATCAATAATCACTTTAAATATGAATGGTCTGAAACACAAAAGACAGATTATCAGAGTGGATAAAAAAATCAAGACCCAGCTATAGTTTTTACCAAAAAAAAAAAAAAACTTTAAATGTAAAAACAGTTAAAAGCAAAGGCATGGAGAAAGATATACCACGCTAGCACTAATTGAAAGAAAGCTGATCATGAACAAACGTAAGGGGGGAATGCAACTATGGACCAAAGTAGACTTATTATTATTCTAGAAGAACTTGTAACATTGATGTAAAGGCAGTGGTCACCAGAGGTTCTGAGGGCAGGGAGAGGGAAGAAGAGGTGTAACATGGGGCATTTTGGGGGCATGGGAATTGTTCTGCATGGTATTGCAATGATGGATACAGGGCACTGTACATTGTGTCAAAACCTATAAAATCGTGTGGTGCAAAGTGTAAACCATAATGTAAACTATAGACCATGGTTAGTGGCAATGCTTCAATATGGGTTCATCAATTGTAACAAACGTACCACACTAATGAAAGATGTTATTAACAGTAGAAAATGTGAGAGGGGCAGGGGATGGGGTATATGGGAATCCCCTATATTTTCGATGTAACTTTTATGTATTCTAAAACTTCTTTAAAAATAAAGAAAAAAAATTTTTTAAAAGAAAGCTAAAGTGAATATATTAATTACAGCCAAAGCAGTCTTTAGAACAAAGAAAATTATCAGGGATCAAGAGGGGTATTACATTATTATAAAGAAGACATAACAATCCTTAACGTGTATGCCTAACAACATAACATCAAAATATAGAAGGCAAAAATGGATAATGCTACAAGGAAAAATAGAAAAATCCACTATTATAGTTGGAGACTTCAACCCCCCTCTTTCAGTAATTAATAGATCAAGCAGGCAGAAAATCAGTAATAAATATAGTTTATCTGAACTATAAAATCTAATTAACATTTATAGAATATTCCATCCAACAACAGCACGGAATACACATTCTTCTTAAGTTTACTTGGAACATTTACCAAGAAAGACCACATTCTGGGTCATAAAACTTGCCTTAACGAGTGTTCTCAGAACACAATGGAATTAAACTAGAAATAAATAACAGAAAGCTAGAAAATCCCAAAATATTAGGATATTAAACAGCACACTTTTAAATAACACGTGGGACAAGGAAGAAGTCTCAAAAGAAATTAAAAAATATTTTGAACTAAATGAAATGCAACTTATCAAATTTTGTGGGATGCAGCAAAGTAGTGATCAGAGGGAAATTTATAGCATTAAATGCATACTTTAGAAAAGAAGGAAGATCTTACATCAATAATCTAAGCTTCCACTTTAGGAAACTAAAGCAAGAAGAGAAATTTAAGACTAATGCAAACAGAAAAGAAATAATAAAAAATTCTACTAGAAATCAATGAAATTGCTAGCAGAAAAACAACAGAGAAAATTTAATAAAACCAACACTGGTGCTTGCTTCAGCAGCACATATACTAAAATTGGAATGATACAGAGAAGGTTAGCATGGCCCCTGCGCAAGCATGTCACGCAAATTCATGGTGTTCCATATTAAAAAAAAAAACAAAAAAAACCAAAAACCAATGCTGGCTCTTTGAAAAAGATTTATTAAATTGATAAATCTCTAGTAACACTAATCAAGAAAAAAAAAAAAAAACAACACAAGAGAAGACACAAACTACTAATGTTAGAAATGAAAGAAGGGTCATCACTAATGTTCCCATGGACAGAAAAAGCATGATAAGGGAATACTATTGTGATGGTTTGGAGCTATATGTACCCAAGGAAAACATGTTCTTAAATTTAATCCATTCCTGTGGGTGTGAACCCATTGTTAGTAGGGGCTTTTGATGAGGTTACTCTAGTTAATGTGTGGCCCACCTCAACCAGGATGGCTCTTAACCCTAACACTGGAGGCCTTTAAAAGAGAGTGAAGGGAAGTGGGTGTGGCTCAGTGGATAGAGCCCCCGTTTACCATATGGGAGGCCCGGGTTCGAGTCCCAAGGCCTCCTTGTGAGGGCACACCGGCCTGAGCGGTGCGGTGGGCTGATGCAGCAACCTCACGGCAGGAAGCGGGTGTGGCGCAATGGATAGAGCACCCATTTACCATATGAGAGGCCCCGGGGTTCGCTTCCTGGCGCCTCCTTGTGAGGGCAGGCCGGCTCGCGCAGTGCGACCTCACAGCAAGGGGGAGATAAGCAGACACAGAGAAGACACGCAATGGACACAGCAGCACAAGCAGCAAGGGGGGGATAAATAAATAAAAATAAATAAATCTTTAAAAAAAAAAAGAGAGTGAAATTCAGACAGAGAGAGATAGAAAGCCACAGAAGCAAGGAGCTGAAATCAAGGAAACCAAGAAGGGAGAGACTCAGAAGGCACCATGTGCCTTGCCATGTGATAGAGGAGCCAAGGATGGCTGGCAGCCAGTCTTCAGGAAGAAAATATCACCTTGATGATGCCTTGATTTGGACATTTTTTCCAGCCTCAAAATTGTAAGCTAAAAAAATCCCCATTTTTTAAACCAACCCATGTCCTGGTACTTGCTGGAGCAGCCTAGGAAAATAAAACAACTATGCACAACTTTATGTCACAAATTTGATAGCACGAAATGGGCAAATTCCTTGAGAAAACACATAGTACCAAAATTAGATAATCTGAGTAGGCCAATATCTATTAAAGAAATTAAATCAATAACTGATAACCTTCCAGTAAAGCAAGCATTGGGCTCAGATGGTTTCACTAGTGAATTCTATCAAATATTTATGTAAGAAGTGATACCAATTCTCCACAGTGTCTCAGAAAATAGAATATACTAATTAGGCATTTATTTTTCTTATCATGTTTAAAAGATTTACATCTCAGAAAAATACAAAATAAAACCTCATTAGCAAACTAAGAATAGAAGGGAAAATAATGAAACTTTATTGAGAAACATTAAATAGGTCCTAAGTTTATGGAAATATATGCCATGTTCATGACTTGGAAGATTCAATTTTTAAAAGTTGTCATTTCTTCCTAAATTGGAAATGACAATTAAATTCCCAACAACTTTTTGCCTGTGTAACTTGACATGGTGATTATAAAATTTTTACTGATCTGTAAAGGGCTAAAAGTATCCAAGACTCCTGAAGATGAACAAGGCAGAAGGGCTAGCTCAGTCTTGTCCACTTGGTGGTGGTTGCATCGTTTCAAAAGCAGAAAATCGTTTCAAAAGCCCAAACCCACAAGCAGGTCAGGTCTCTATTTGCATCATTTGCTATCATTGAACAAGGCAAGAAAAGCTCAAGGTCTATCAGGAACAGGACTACCCAAAGATTTTCATGTATGGAGGAGAAGAATTTGTGGACAGTTTCACAATCTGTCAAAGCAAGGTCTCACAGCCAGCAGGTGGTGGAAGGATGATTCAGCCCCAGGCAGTCTGACTCAGAGTTAATGGTAGACTAATTGTTAATGGTCTTATCTCATAGAGCCTGTCTCCCAGAGCTGCACAGTCGCCTACGGCAGCTACTGGTCACATGTGGCTATTTCTTTTGTGTGTGTGTGTCTGTTTAAATATACATTACCTTTCATTTTTAACCTAGTTGTGTCTTTGCATCTAAAGTGAGTCTCCTGCAGACAGAATAAAGCTGGGCTGTGCTTTCTTTACCCATCCTGCCCATCTCTGCCTTTTGACTGGAGAGTTTAATGCAGTCAAGGCCTTCCAAAGACAAGAGCGCTGAAGGTTGTGTGTATCAATTGGAAGAACAAGACAAAATCATGAATGGAATCACGACATTTCATAAAACAAAATTTTATATAACTGAAGGATCCTCCCTGGGACTAGATAATTGCCTTTACAAAAGAAGAGGAGGAAAAACCAGAATAGAATGAAATTCCAGTGTTCTAAATGGACTTGTTACACATCAGTATAGACCCACAGCGTCCTGACAACATGCTTTCATCTTCTGTCTCATTCTAGAGTTCGAATCTTGATTCATTTCAGAAGAGACTCCACAGTCACCAGGAAAGATTGTGGCATTAAAATATTCGTTTATATTTTTGTGGCAGTTCAACAGTGGTCTTATTTCTGGGCAAGCTAACAAACTGTACTAGATCAGAAGCATCGTAATTTAAATGTGTGCTAAGACTCAAATGAGAGAAAGAAAAAACAAAGAAAAACAAAACAAACAAAACCTCTGGGAATAGCCAGAAGCATTAAAGGAAACAGAATAACGCCAACCATAGTTAAACCCCCTTTTTGGGCTTAAAATATTTTACTCTAAATGAATTTATGGGGAAGCGGGAGTGGCTCAGTCGATAGAGCCCCCGTTTACCATATGGGAGGCCCCAGGTTCGCTTCCTGGGGCCTCCTTGTGAGGGCAGGCCTGCCGCCCACGCGGCGCTGTGGGCTGATGCAGCAAGACCTCACAGCAGGAAGCGGGTGTGGCTCAATCGATGGAGCCCCCGTTTACCATGCGGGAGGCCCCGGGTTCACTTCCAGGGGCCTCCTTGTGAGAGCAGGCCGGCCCGCGTGGCGCGGTGGGCTGATGCAGCAGGACCTCACAGCAAGGGGGAGATAAGCAGACACGGAAGAAACACACAGTGAATGGACACAGTAAAACACAAGCAGCAAGGCGGGGATAAATAAATAAATCTTTGGAAAAAAAAAAATAAGTGAATTTATGTCAGCTGTCAATGAAAGAATGTCACTAATAAACTGTAGACACATTTTGCAATGTAAATCCTATTTCCCCTTTTTTTACACAGTGAACTTGAACCTAGCAATTATTACAATAAATGCTATAGTCTAAAGCTCAAACACATTTTAGCAGTTTTGAAATTGAATTGCATACAAACCAAATAAAATTTACATCATAGAAAACACTTCCCTCTAAGACTGTAGGGACACTGAGCCTTCCACATTGATCTCACAGCCTTTTTTAAAATTTAATTTAACTTTTTAATTAAAAAAAATTTTTAAAGATACTTAGATTACACAAATGCCACATAAAAAATATAGGGGATTCCCATATACTCCCTCCCCAGACCGCCCACATTTTCCCACATTAATAGCATCCTTCATCAGTGAGGTACATTCATTGCAATTGATGAACACAGTTTGGAGCATTGCCATTAAGCATGGAATAAAGTTTACATTGGAGTTTACACTCTCTCCCACCCAATTCTGTAGGTTATGGCAAGATATATAATGGCCTGTATCTGTCATTACAATGTCATTTAGGACAATTCCCAAGTCCTGAAAATGCCCCCGTATTACACTTGTTTTTCCCTCTCCCTGACCTCAGAACCTCCAGTGGCCACTGCCTCCACATCAATGATATAAGATCTTACAGTGCTAGAATCACAACAAGTCTACAGCAGAACAGCAGTAAGTCCACTCTAGCCCACCGTCCATCCCCCAGTCCTGAGGATCTGGAACGGTGCTGCCCGCAGGGCCTTCCCGTGCAGGAGCTCTCTGATCATCGCGGCATCTCCAGCTTCACCTCCAGCTCCTTCTAGACCGGCTCTGCCTCTGCTGTGCTGCTGGACTTGTGGGAACAGCATGGCTCCAGGGTTACAGCAGCTGCAGCTACAGCCTTTTCTTTGTGCGTTTTGTGTTTCTTTTTCTTTTTGTGTTTCTTGTCCTTTTTCTTCTTTTCCTTTCCTCCCACTTTTAGGTCCGAATTCCTTGTCAGAGATGGGCTTGGTGTGGGCCTTTTAGCTTTTTTGGACTGGTACTGCTGGTGACCAGTTTGTTGCGGGTGACAGAAGACTGGACAGGAGGTGGAGGAGCTTGGGGCGTTCTAGCTGCTGGCTCGGGAGATCCTGAGCCAGACTCAGGGGCTGAGACCCTCCTTACAGGTTGAGGGTGAGGCAGCCTCTGTCTTTTTGGGTTCCGGATTCCTGGTGACTCTCCTAAGGGGCCTAGTACTCGGAGAAGGGGACTTCCTTCTTTGGGGTGACGATGATGCTCCTCTCTGAGTGTGGGGGGGTTTGAGGTGGTCTGAGGAGCTCCAGGCGGTGGTGAGGGCCAACGCCATTTGTTTGTGACGATTGAGCCTCCCTGGTAGATCGGCTCGGGGAAGACCCTTTCCTAAGCTTGGACCATAATGGCGCTAAACGTCCTTGGTGACTGGGTTGCTCCTTTGTTTGGAAGGGGAGAATGGAAGACCCTACACTTTGGCGGTGGAGATGGCGATGCCCTTTGTTTAGGAAGGGGAGGGAGAGGAGCTGTTCTTCTCTTTGGAGGTGAAGCAGAGCATTTCCTCTGTATTGGAGGAGACTATCTTCTTGGGGAAGGTGAGCCCCGACGTGGGGGAGGAGAAGGAGTCCTTCATCGTGGTGGTGGCATGGGAGATCTGCGCCTCCGAAGAGGAGCGGGAGAAGAAGGAGAACGTTGCATTCTGATGGGTGGTGGGGAGGGACTTCTCCGTCTACCACAAGGGGAAGTCTCTGGCGCTTTCCTGGTGGAGAAGCACTCAGGGAAGGGGAGTGTCTCTGCTGCCCGCCTACTCACCATTCTTCACATGGGATCTCTTGGGTCACTCATCTTCTGAAGGGGAGGAGGAGGAGCTGGAGCCAGGAGAAGACTGCTGAAGTTCTCCCTGGAGAAACAGAAACACGACTTTTTCTGGTATGGTGTGACTTCTGGGGTGTTGGAAAATTATGAGTTTTTGGCGGTGAAGTTGCTGGAGGTGAAGGCCAGTGCCTTTGCCTTGGAGGACTTACTGAAGGAGATTACCTAGGAGTTTTTTGAGGGGGACTGGATGTCCTCTTGGGAGGCTTCTTTGGTGGTGACCAGGAGTGAGACGAAGATGACAGTGATCTACTCCCAGACAAGGATGCTGATGAGTGCCTTCTTTGCCTCACTAGAGATCTACTCTTTCTATGCCTTGGTGGAGGAGGCATTTGTCTTGGTGGAGCACTTCGTTGAGGAAAAGGACGCCTTCTTGAGCTTGGTGGCCTTCTAGGTGAATATGATCTTTTAAAATATGTATTTATTTATTTACTTTTTATTCATTTTAACAGTTTTTGCTGTTTTGTGTCCATTCGCTGGGCAATTCTCTGTGTCTGTTTCCTGCCCTCTCTTCTCATCCTTCTCCGCCTGTCTTCACTGGGATTCGATCCTGGGAATCTCCTATGTGGGAGAGAGGTGTTCTGCCACCTGCACCACCTTAGTTCCTGGTTTTTTGGCATGTCTTGTCCTGGCTCTCCCTTTTGTCACTCTCCTGCTAGGCCATCATCTTGCTGCATGACTCGGCGGGGCCTGGCACGCCTGCGCGTGCGGCCTGGTGGCATGCCTTCTTATATTTTTCTTTATTTTACCGGGAGGTCCTAGGGATCAAACCCAGATCCCTCCATATGGGAGATGGGTGCCCAACCATTTGAGCCACATCAGCCCCCCTTGAATATGATCTTGATCAGAATCTATGGCACTGTTGAGGTCTGGTATGAGACGGGGAAGGAGATCTGTGTCTTCTTGGGCTTAGAGAATTTCAATTTTTTTTTTTTTAATTTCTTCTTTCTTCAGTTCTAGGAAAGCAGAAGGAATTCCAAGAATGTTTTCTTGTGCACTTAACAGCAGGGGCCAGAGTTCTCCTACAAATTCTCTAGCATTTTTTCCATTGAAAAACCCAGTCAGATTGATTTGTATCATTTTGGAATCTGGATTCTTCACTTTCAGGATTTCTGTTACTTGTTTTGTAACCTTTGGCTTTATAACCTCCAAATTTACTTTGCTCATGTATATCTTTTTTTTCTAGGCATTCTGCAAATTTCAGCTGTTTCAGTAGCTTCTTCTGTTTGTTGCTGAATTGAATATCCTGTTTTGTACTTGTTCCACAGAAGAATCCCATGTCCACCTTGTTCCTCACTCAGAGATGGCTCCCTATCCCAAGGTGCACTGTGCCTCCTTGATAAATTTTTTAAAACACTTTAAATGTGTCTTTCAATTGTCTTCTGGCTTCCACAGTATGTAACAAGAAGTCTGCTGTTTTCTTATCTTCTTTGTATATAATGTGTCTTTTTTCTTCTGGCTGCATTTAAGATTTCCACTCTACCATTGTTTTTCATCAATTAGATTTGAATGCATTTGGAGTATTTGTGTGCATTTTATGTGTGTGTATTTGTGTGAATCCTGATTCTTGGTCGTTGAGATTTTTGGGTCTGTGTTTTTATAGCTTTCAAATTTGGAAAAATTTTCAGTCATTATTTTTTCAAAACATATTTTCTACTCCTCATTCCTTTCTCTCCTTTTGGGTTTCCAATTAAAAGTGTGTTAGGTTGGTTGATTTTTTTTTTGCAGTCCATTAAATTTCTGTTCATATTTTTTCCAGTAATTTTTTTCTATATGTTTTACTTTAGGTAGAGTCTACTGCTATGATATGATAGATTCTATTGCTATTGTTATGTCTTCAAGCTCCCTGATGTTTTCTTCTGGAGTGCCTAATTTTGTGTTAATCCAAGCCAGTGAAATTATTTCATCTATTGTATTTTCATCTTTATTTATGGTTCTTTTTATTTCATTTTTATTTATTGGTTCTTTTTTATTTCTTCTATCTCTCACCTCATTATGTTTATGTTTCATTTAAATTCTTAAATGTATTTATATAGCTGCTTTAATGTTCTTGTCTACTAGTTCCCTCAAATCTGTCATTTCTAATTCTGTTTCCATTGGCTTATTTTACTTCTGGTTATAGGTCAGGTTTTCCTATTTCTTTTTTTTTTTTTTTTTTTTTTTTTTTTTTTTAAGATTTATTTATTTATTTATTTATCCCCCCCTTGCTGCTTGTGCTCGCTGTGTCCATTTGCTGTGCGTTTTTCTGTGTCTGCTTGTCTCCCTTTGTTGTGACGTCTTGCTGTGTCAGCTCACCGAGCCATGTGGGCTGGCTTGCCTTCACCAGGAGGCCCTAGGAATCGAACCCAGGGCCTCCTATATGGTAAACGGGAGCCCTATCGATTGAGCCACATCCGCTTCCCTCCTATTTCTTTTAATATGTAGTATTTTTTAATTGAATGCTGGACATTGTGTATGTTACAGTGAAGAGTGTCTGGATTGAATTGTTATCTTTTAAAGAAAGTAGGATTTTATTTTGTTAGGCAGTGAAGTTTTAAATTATAACTTCAGATTATAAGTTCAACAGATTTTCAAGGCCTGTTTTTGAACTTTGCTTGACACATCTAGAGTAGCCTCACTTCAGGAATAGTTCAGCACTGATCATGAACTCTCTGTGGTTTACACTGAGTGCTGCAGGTATTTCTAATTTGGCTGGTCAAAGTGCTGTTATCTTCCTGCTCTGTGTGTGCTCCGGGAATGGTTTAGGCTACAATTATTTGCTTAGCTTCATGGGGTTCACTCTATCCATGTGCAGCTTTGTACTCACTGAAGATACAAAGGAGACACCTCACAGTTTACAGGAGTTCTTTCTCTACATATCTCTCTCCTCTCCAGTACTATTTCTCTTCTTCAACCTTCCTGAACTGCAATCTATGTCTCTTCAACTGAGCAAGCCCATTACACTCTGCTTGTGTTTCCTCTCTCTGGACCACAGTTCAGAATATGCTCATTTTCTTTCTTTAAGGGCTCATAGTCCCGCACTGCCTATTGTCCGACATCTCACAATGGTTGATTTATATCTATTTTAAAGTTTTCTAATTGTTTATAGAGGGATAGGAAGGCTAGTCCAGTTACTGCATCATGACAGAAAGTGAAAGTCTTACAAGTTTTGATGTCATTTTTAATCTTTCTTTTTTAAAATTTATTTATTTCCCCCCCCATTGTTTGTGCTCACTGTCTGCTCTCTGTATCCATTCACTGTGTGCTCTCTGTGTCTGCTCGTCTTCTCTTTGGTGGGTAGGGAATCAAATAAAAAAGACATGGCAAAGAACAGAGTTGGAGCAGTTTTGATGCTGGAGTTCTGGTGAGGAAGAAGAGAAGGCCCCAGGATAGAGATGAGCCATTTGCCTGAGAGTTCACAGCTGGCCTTGTGGAGAGCAGTAAAACCTAGAGAGCCTCATAGTCTACAGCTGACCTTGTGGAGGAAACAGAGAAGCTGAGCCCGGAGAGAAACGGAGCCCCAGGAAGAGAGGAACCCAAGAAGCCTGAACCCTGGCAAACGTCGGCAGCTGTCTTGCTCCAACATGTGGCAATGGACTTTGGTGAGGGAAGAAACTTATGCTTTATGGCTTGGTAACTGTGGAGTTCTACCCCAAATAAATACCCTTTATAAAGACCAACCAATTTCTGGTATTTCGCATTAGCACCCCTTTGACTAATGCATTGCATCATCTCATTGCATCATCTCACCGTGCCTGCCTGTCGCACCAGCTTGCTGTCTTGCTCGTCTTCTCCAGGAGGCACCGGGAACCCCGGGGCCTCTCATGTGGTAGGTAGGAACTCAATCACTTGAGCCATATCTGCTTCCCTGATGTCATTTTTATTTTTTATTTTTATTTTTTTTAAAGATTTATTTATTTTATTTTATTTATCCCCCCCTTGCTGCTTGTGCTCGCTGTGTCCATTCGCTGCGTGTCTTCTCTGTGTCTGCTTATCTTCCCCTTGCTGTGAGGTCTTGCTGCATCAGCCCACCACACCGCTCAGGCCGGCCTGCCCTCACAAGGAGGCGCCGGGAAGCGAACCCGGGGCCTCTCATATGGTAAACGGGTGCTCTATCCATTGCGCCACACCCGCTTCCCTTCTGATATCATTTTTAAATCATTTTTTTTATCGTTACTCAGTTCCCAATATGTTCTGATTTCCCTTATGATTTCTTTTTTGACTAATTATTTAGAAGTGTGTTGCTTAATTTTTAACATATGGGAATTTTCTGGTTATCTTTTTATTACTTATTTCTAGGTAAATTCCACTAGGGCCAGAGAACATTCTCTGTATAATTGCTATCCTTTGAAAATTTTTGAAATTAGCTTCATGGCTCAGCATATTGTCAGTTTTGGTAAAGATACCATGTTTCCTCGAGAAGAGCATGTATTTTGTACTTGTATAGTGACCTACATATTTTAACTAAATCAGTTTGTGTTCAAATCATCCATATTATTATTAATTTCTTATTTACTTCACATAAATAAAGATTCCAAGTTGGTGAAAGTTATTGCCTAAATGCTCTGAAGACTTAAGAGACACTAGCAGTTGAAGCTCAATCAAAAATGAAAATATCTTAGTTGGGATCCCGTAAAAGTAAACTCTGAAATGAGGATTTGAGTATAACTAGTTTATATAGGAGGTCATCCTTGGAAGCATGGGTAGGGAGTACAGAAGGGAGATAGGCAAAGGAAGGAAACCAAAAAGTTGTGATAATAAGCAGGTTCACCACTGTGTGAAACTTCATCTCAATCCCATAGGGGACCTCTAAGAGAGTGCATACAGCAAGCTTTAGATTTATCCCACCTGCAGACAAGGAACCTGGAGCGTTTATCTGCCAATTCATGTCAGTCTTGAATGAACTGCTCAGAGGTGTTAACTCTTCAGCACTTCTGACTTGGCCAGTCAGCCCACCAAGCATCCTGTACTCATCCAGATAAGGCTTTTAGGTAGAGTTGAAGAAGGATACATATGGGGCCTTGATTCAGAGTGCATGGGGAGTGAATGGCAAGGGAATATGGACTTTTCCTCTGTACAGTCTGGTATCGTCCACACCTTGCACTACTCAGATTCACTCATGCTGCATGTTGAGTTCACCTTATCCTTTCACTGAATTATTTTTTAGAGAAGGTGTAGAGTTACAGAAAAATCACGAAAAAGTACAGAGTTCCTATATGCTCCAGCCCCACCCACACAGTTTTCTCTATTATTGACACTTTGCATTAGTGTGGTAACTTTGTTACAATTGATGAAACAATAGTATTATAATTATACTATTAACATTAGTCCATAGTTTACACTAGGTTCACTGTGTTGTACAGTCCTTTGAATTTTAAAAATTTTATTCTAGTAACACATATACAACCTAAAATTTCCCCCTTTTAACCACAATCAAAATATAATTCAATGGAGTTAATTGCATTCACAATGTTGTGCTACCATCTCCACCATCCATTACCAAAACATTCCCATCACCCCAAACAGAAACTATAACAGCTAACATCTTATTCCCTACCCTGGCCCCTGGTAACCTGTATTCTAGTTTCTGACTCTATGGGTTTGCATGTTCTAATTATTTTTTATGTTAAGAAAGATCACACAGTATTTGTCCTTGTGTATCTTATTTCACTCAACATGATGTCTTCAAGATTCATCCATGTTGTAGCACATATCAGAACTTTATTCCTTTGTATGGCTGAATAACATTCTATTGTATGTATAGACCACATTTTGTTTGTCCATTCCTCTGTTGATGGACACTTGGGTTGGTTCCATCTTGTGGCAATTGTGAATAATGCCGTTATGAATATTGGTGTTCAAATATCTGTTTGAGTCCCTGATTTCAATTATTTTGGGTAATGCCTAGTAGGAGAACTGCCATATTTTGTTTTTAGGACAAGGCTTGGACATTCCACAGCAGCCCCTCCAGAACATTCCAAACACATCCTTTATGTCATTCAGAAAAGAAAGTCCACCACTTCAACTGAGCTGTGATAACTCTTCTTTCATAAATTGGTGTCACAAGATGCTTATGGTTTGTGACTGTCTTTCCTAACCTAAATATTAAAAGAATTTATTTTATACTTTGATATTATTTACTATTATTAGAACATTTTATTTTTTTGTAATTTACTTTCACTGAATCTTTCTTCTTCTACTTCCCCATGTTTAAAATAAAATTTAAAACATTTTTTAATTAGAGAAATTGTAGGTTTACAGAAAAATCAAGTAAAAAAGACAGTGTTTCCATATACCCCCCTAACATTGACACTTTGTATTAGTGTGGTATCTTTGTTACAATTGGTAAAAGAATATTAAAATTGTAGTGTGTTATCTATAGTCCATAGTTAACATTAGGTGTTTTGGATTGAATCTTTTATCAAAGTACAGTATTCTCTGTCTCTTACCTTATGTGCTTTGTCATTAAATTCTATTTTGTCTGATATTAACATAGCCACCTATAGTTTTTTAAGTTTGCATTTGCTTTTATTCATTTCATATTTTCAATTTTTTTGTCATGTGTCTTATGAGCATGATATTGCTGGATTTTTATGCTTTCACCCAGTCTGAGTCTTTCTCTTTAATAGTGAGTTTAACCCATTCACATTTAATACAACTATTGATTCCTGACAACTTTTTTATTTTTCCTATTTACACAGCTTTCTTTGTTATTCTCTTCTTTTCCGATTCTTATTTCTTATTTTGGGGGAAGTAGGTTGAGTTTTCTCTTTTTAAACCCCTCCCTGGTGGTTTGGAAAATTATACATACTATTTCTATTGTATGATCTATTGATGATCTATAGGGATCTGTTGATGATCCTTAATTTTTTATCATTGTCAAAAGCTCATATTTATTGAATACTTATTATGTTCTAGTTCCTGGGTAGATCTCTTTATATTGATTATGTCATTTAATCTTTACAACAACTCTATGAGGTAGGTTTTACTTTTTAAAAATAAACATTTTAATTTTGGAAAAGTTTTAGATTTACAGAAAAGTTGTAAAGACATTTCAGAGAGTACCCACATACCCCACCACCAATTTCCCCTATTACAAAATTCTTTTAATGAACCAATATTGACATATTATTAACTAAAGTCCATACTTTATTCAAATTTCTTTAATTTTTACCAAGTGTCCCTTTTCTGTTCCAGGATATCACATTACATTTAGTCACCATATCTTTTTTTTTTAATTTTTTTTTATGAGGTACTGGGGATTGAACCCAGGACCTCATAGATGTAAAGCAGGCATTCAGCCTCTGAGCTACACCCACTCGCCATCATATCTTGTTAAATTTCCTTTTGACTCTGCAAGTTTCTCAGTCTTTTCTTATTTTTGATGACCTTGACAGTTTTGAGGAGCTGACCCCTAATTTTAATAAACACACTTAAACACATTTTCCTATAAGCTTTTAGAATTAATCAGTATCTATAACTTTTCCCTCTGCAACAAGGTAAGATCTTAAGTAGCCTATGTTTTGTTGAAATAATCTGAAATTTGAGTTCAAGTTTATTGTTATAATTCTTTTTGCAGTTTTCTTAAAAACATATATTTTTTAAATTTCTTAAGCTTAAGATTTACATACACATTTTAGTTTATTTGCCTCCCACTCTGTCGTGTATTGAATTTCATCCTTTTTCTGGGTTCCTTTTTGTTTGTTTGTTTGTTTTCCTGAAGGATATATTTTCAGAAAGGATAGATGGGAAATAACCTTTCTCAGTTCTTCACGTCCATGCTTTTCTTATCTGAAAATGGAAATAATATTTACTCTGTAGAATTGCTGTAATTAAATGAGATGATACTTTTAAGCTTTCAACAGAGTCCCTGATACCTTATAAGCAGCCAATAAATGTGGGCTCTTACCACTATTACAATAAGCATGGATTATTTTGTAATAAAAAATAAAGAAAAATGCACATACACATATACAAGTGAGGAAAAATAGTGACAAAGAAGGCTATAATTAGGAAGGAGATTTAATGGGACTGTAAACAGGTGACACAACGGATATTATCAACTTGATAAATGTGGAAAATGCCTGAGCAGTTCTGCCAACCATTTTAACCTGGGTTATGCTGTCATGCATACTCCACAGTGCCACGTGGGGGTGTGGAAACCCTGCAGCCCATTTGTCTCCTCAGAGGTCACTGGAGTTTATCAGCTGTTGTGTACAGTTAGCATGAGTCAGGAGGGTTCTGGGGAAATGTCTTTCTAGTTACAAGGACTGACAATTTAGTTCAAACATTAAGAAATACAAAATAACACTTGAGAAGCAAATGTCATATGAAATGCAGAAATTTGTATTCCAGGGGACGGAAAAAGCATGAGTATTCTTTACACTGACCAAAATTTCTTTAATTGATTCTTTGTTTTTCAAGAGCAAGGGAGAGAGAAGAAATTGTTATGCCTGACACCCGATTTCAGGACTGGAATTTTGACGTGTGATTCATGTAGCTATATTTAATATTTGCAATGTCATAGAGTAACCCTGTCAGAGCTCACCAAAGCCTTCATCCCGGGGTCTAGTCCTTCTCCTCCACCTGAGCTCTGCTTGGAGACCCTGGCAGGATAGTGTAAGGATAGTATTAAGGATGGTATTTAATTCACTGCACCCTTGAATGGTAGATTCCATAGAAATCGAGGCTGGCAAAACACACACATCTTCTATATTAACTTAAAAGAGTGTATTGTTCTTAAAAGATCAGATGTTTACTGCTCTTGACCTTGCTAAGATCTGTGACCAGTTTGGGATTTTTTAATAACAGGGCTTGTGGTAGTTTCCTGTGCTCAGAGCAGGGAATACTAGATCCTAGGGCACACACACGAAAAAGGAAAACCAGATGGTTTTATATTTGTGCGTTTGTGATCATTAGGGTAGGATATTGTGTTTAATCTTATAGTAAATGTTGATGGCAAACTATTTAACAAAAGACCTGGCTTCATCAATTTGTCCTTTAAAAGCTTTCACAGGAAAAAGATAAAGGATGATGTGGCTAATAAAGGAAATGCTGATAAAGTATTAAAAAGACCAGACCACTTCTGATAACTTCACACGCTCACTGGAAGCATGGGAAAAAAGTGAACACAAAATAAAACAGCTGGGTGGACTCAAAGGAAATAAAAAAGTTTTTCCCCTCTCATGTATTCCTTCAAATAGAAACTAAGAGGGAAAATAAAATTGCTCCAAATCATGATAGGGGAAAATTAAAGAATTCTAATGTTATAAATAGACATCAGGCAGGCAGGATAGTCCCATCCATCTTCCCCATGGGCTATAAGTCCCCTCTCAATTGGAGGTGGAGTGGACATCCCATCCCAGACGCCTCAGGATTGGGGGAAGAACTATGGACTAGAGTGGACTTACTGGTATTCTGTTATAGACATATTGTGATTCAAGCAATGGAAGAAATTACAACATTGGTGTGGAGCCAGTGGCCACTGGAGGCTCTGGGGGCAGGGAGAGGGAAAAGTAGTTGTAATATGGGGGCTTTTTCGGGACTTGGGAATTGTCCTGAGTGACATTGCAGTGACAGATATAGGCCACTTTATGTCATCACATAACATGCAGAACTGTGTGGGAGAGAGTGTGGTCTACAATGTGAACTATGGTCCATGCTTAGTGGCAAAGCCCCAGGATGTGTATATCCATTGCAGGTGATGTGCCACACTAATGAAGGATGTTTATGTGGAAGGTTGTGGGAGGTGTGGGAGGTGGGGCGTATGGGAATCCCTATATTTTTTGTGTAACATTTATGTAATCTAAGTATCTTTTAAAAAATAAACAAATTTAAAAATATAAAAAAAAAATAGACATTGGGGCTAAAGTTTCCACATAAACCTAGAAGAGAAAATAAATCGTTAAGCATCAACTAAGAGGCTAATAAAGCAATAAGAATATAATCAGAGATTCAAAGTAAATAGTTTTAAGAAATAAATGAAAAAACATGTTTTAGTTTCCTGGCTGCTAAAACAAATACCACACAATGGGCAGGCTTAAACAATGGAAATTTACTGGCTCACTGTTTTGAGGCTAAGAAAAGTCTAAAATCAAAGCATCAGCAAGGCGATGCTTTCTCCCGAAGACTGTGCCATTTTGGGGCTGGCTGCCAGCCATTGGTGGTCTTTGGCTTTTCCTTCCCGTGGCAACACACAAAGCAGCATTTTCTCCTTTCTCCTCTGGGTTCGTTGACTTCCAGCTTCTGGCTGTCCCCACGGCTTCTCCCCCATGGCCTGCTCTATATCAGTAGTAGAATCAGGACCCATCCTTCAGTTGGCCACACCTTAACTGAAGTAACTGCATCAAGAGGTCCTATTTACAGTGGGTTCACTTGCACAGAGATGGATTAAGATTATGTTTTCCTGGGGTACATAATACCAAGGCACTACACAGCATAGTCAGGACATTTTTATCAGATGCCATATAGTATAACAAATATATATACCATGCTTTCTCTAAGACCAAATGAGATATGAAGTACTTTGTCAACTGTAAAACATTATTCAAACGTGTGGTGAAATTGATTTTATTCAGGAAAATAAAAGCACCGGGATGCTTTTCTTCCTTTTCATTTCCCATTCCTTCCATTTACCTTAAAATCCAAGACCTTGTTTCTAACCAAACCAACTGAGGGACTGTCTCCCTCCCTTACTGTTCATTTGTGAAAACATTTGTTTTTCTGAGTGTCATTTAAAATTGTTATGGAAATTTTTGAACAGATATAAAATTAGAGAGAGACATGTAATGAACTCCATGTACTCAACACTCAGTATCAACAATTATTAGCTCTTGGCCAACCTTATTTCATCTGCGATCCCATCCAATTCTCCAATTCGGGTTATTTGAAGTGAATGCCAGGCATCAAATAATTTTATCTGTAAAATATTTCAGTTAGAATTTCTAAAAGATAAGGACTTTTCAAAAAGAACATGAACCTCAGCATCAAATGGGACCTTAAAAGAACAATAACCAAAATCCAGTTGGTGCTCCATTTCCCTGAGAGTCCTATAAATTTTAAAACAATGTGTTTGAATCAGAGCCCAAAAAAGATCTGTTCATTGTGGGTAATTGATGTATCTCTTAAGACTCTTTACATCTATAGACTCTCTCTCTCTCTTTCAAGTTCTCTCTCTCCACCTTCCTTTCTCAGCAGGTTAGACCTGGAACCAATAACCATCTGTTTGGTTCAGCATTTTACCCTCTCCCTGAAAAGGTGCTATACCTCTGCCTTGCTTCCTCTTCTCGTCTCTCCAGACTCTAATTCCTTTGAAGGGCTTGAGCAGATTTTCGGAGTGAATGAGAAAACTGTTTTTAAGGGCCTGTCAAACATTTCTGAGGAAGTTGACTTTCTCCTTAGTAAAGGCCTGTATTGATCAATGGTATAAGAAATGTGAAAGACTCTCTAGTGGAAATTTCTGCTAGAAAATTTGAAGTTGTATTGTTGGTAATGTTCTTATCTGAGTATATATCTTGGGGAGAGGGGAATTTTGCAAGGGAAACTGAATCAGGATCAATTTATGTTATTATCTTCAAGGTAACCATAAATTAAACCAGATA
>JAQZBX010037580.1:0-23739 GCA_029593785.1 Cabassous unicinctus | reverse complement strand
TTCTTCCTAGCGCCCTCCATCATCTCCCTTCCCCTCCATGCTCTGCCCCCTCACCCAGCGGGCAGCAGCGAGGTTTTACCTGACTAAAGGACCTGAGTTTAGTGTGTCAGACACCTTCACCAGCAAGCCCTATCTCCACAAAACAGGCTTTCGTCCCTCGGGTCATGCCCAAACTCCCCATGATTGGATTTTGGGTGTTCCCCAAAATTGTTATTAGATAAATTTCCCTTTGTTTTCCTTTTGTAAAAATTCCTATAGACCTCTGATCTCCTCCCTCAATCCTGTGCTCTTCCAAACGTCATTCTCAGAGGGCAAAAAGAGATAACACTCAGCCACCACAGGAGGCCAGCTGTAACCTGTGCTTGCCCACCTTGATGCTGCTAATTAGTTTCCCCAAACCCACCCCACTCAAGACCCGAACCCATTCCTGGACCTGCCAAGCCAGCCAGCAAGCGCTGCACCCCGCACCCCATCTGGCTGGCCGGGAGGCATACCCAGACGGAAGGGGCAGCAGGGGCGAGCGGCTACGTGCTGGGAAGGAGGCCACCTGGTTGCCAGACCGTGGTTCTGAGACGGAAAAACACAGCAGCTGCAGCCATCCCTAGCAAACACAGGCAATGAAGGCCCCAGCCCAAGAGAGAGCCACCTGGGTGTGTGCAAAGTACACCAGCCCCGTCCTGATAAGGCCAGGCCATTGTCTGGTGGCCTGGTTTTCCCAGCAGGGATGGGCAGCAAGACTCTTGAAACAGAAAGGGACAGCGGGCTTGTCTAATGGCAGCTGCAGGAGGAAAGAAGGAGGCAGGCCAGGAGTGGATCTCGGGGTCCCCTCCCTCATTCCACCCAGAAACCCCATGCCCTTGAGTTTCCTCAACCTTGGAGCATCACAAAGCAGGAGAAGCCAACGGCTCAAGATGTTGACCTGCTTCTGCATTTTAACTGGCATCCAGGCTGAGGGTGGGGAGGGGGCAGGCTCTGTCTCCCAGCCCTTTGAATTCGCACCCAGGGCTCAGCCTGAGCAGAGCTGGGCCCGCCCCGCTTCCTGGTCTCGTGCAGGAGTCTACACTAATTGGTACCATTTTGTAAGCATCCTGGATCATGGTGGAGACCACAGCTTAGGGGCCAGCTTTGAGGCAGTGCGGCAGTTTGATATTATTTTTGAATTCCAAAAAAGAGATATTGATTATGTTTGTAAGCTGGTCTGTTTCTCTGGGCATGATACCCTTTGATTAAATTAAATTCAAAGGCTTTATGTTGACCTGATTAAATCAAGATTAGGGCTTTGATTCGACCGCATCATTAGGGTTGAGTCTCACCCGCTTGGTGGGCCAATAACACAGACTCCTACACAGAAGCAGATACGCGAGAAAAGAAAGAAAGCTCCAGAGACACGGAAGAGGATCCTGAGGCCCTGGGAAGAGCGTTGAGCCATTCCCCTGATAGTTTGCAGCTGAACAGAGCAGCCGAGCCCTACGCCGGCCTGCAGCTGAGATCGCAAGAAGCTGGGGCCACGGAGCCTTAAGAGGAAGGAGGAAGGCTGAACCCTCGCAGACCTCAACCGCCATCTCGCTGCAACACGTGGCAACAGACTTTGGGTGAGAAAGTACCTCTTATGGTACCTTGAGTTGGACTCTTTAGGGCCTGGTAACTGTAAGCTTTTACCCCCAAATAAATGCTCTTGGTACTTTGCATCAGCACCCTTTGGCTGACTCCTTCACGCAGTCTAGCTCGCTGCTTGTACCCACCTGGCGGTTTACCAGTTGGAGTTGTGGCGAGAAGGCCGGCTTTGGGCACAAAAAGATCTGCGTTGAAATCCCATCTCTGCTCCCTGTCTGGGCCACCTAGGGACCCCAAGGGGGCCCCAGGTGCTAAGGCTGATGCTATGAAAGGAGGATGTTGGGGGATTAGGAAGGATGATGAGATTAAGGCACTTTGCAACTGGGCCCTAAATGCTTCTTTTTCTCTTCCTATTCAAATCCTCACTTAATATGAATGGCGATCATTGCAATTAAGCAGCAAGACAAAGTTAAAAGACACTTAAAACAGACTCATCCACTCCCATCCTGGAAAGGCCATTTCATTACCAGCAGCAGTGATCTGTGACCACAAAGGATCACTGTTCATAGAGTCTAGTCTTCCTTCTATCTGTCTGCCCAGAAGGCTCTAATCTACAGATCTGCCCACCAGAGGCCTGTTGTCCCCAAATGGGGAGAGAAGTTAATTCTATGTCATTCCTGCCTGCACAGGAGTCAGCAAGGAGGAGGGGAAAGGGAGGGACCCCAAATCTTGTTTTCTTTCTGTTTGGGTTAGATAAAAGGAGAAAATTTCTCTTGAAGGTCAAGTAAAAATAAAACAAGAAAGTATTTATAGAGCAATTTCTGATACACTGCTCTTCAAATTTCAAGCACAACTCAGGAATGTTATCAGTGGCTGGAAAAGGGATGTGTTGCTGATATGATGAAGTCTTGAAACCTAGGGTGTGGGAAAAGTCAAGTGCATGGCTCCCAGGACTCTGTGGGATTAAACCTACTCCCAGGTCCTGAAACACCACGTGGCCCAACAGTTCCCTCTCCTGTCTGATTCCTGGGGGCTGGGGGTGGGGGCAGTAGTCTGGTGAGTACATCCCACTTTTGAGTCTTCCTAAAGCAGGCTGAAAAAATAATGCCTTTTGCTCCCAGGAACTATCCCTACGGGAACAATAAAGGAAGCCAGGCTTCTTCCCTTCACTGTAAAGGAGCGTGTGGGGAATGATGCTAGAGCATATCTTAGGAAAAGGGGAGACTAGCGTTAAGACCTGGCATGAAAACATGGCCACGGAACACGTGGCCCTGGAACCCCACCTGGAAACCCCGAGGGAAAGACCACCACCAAGGAAGCTGCCAGAAGGGCCCCATGAGAACCCTATTTGGAACGAGATCTCATTTGGGGTCAAGGAAAAGCCCTGGATATCCTCAAGGGGCCGCATCATTGGGCCCCCTGGGGAACTGACAGGTGGGGTAATCAATCAGAACAGCAAAGAGCTGGGGCCCCTCCCCGAACATTAGCAAGGTGAGTGATAATAGCTTAAAAGATGACCACACAAGCCAAATCTCACTCTGTCTGCCTAGAAGAGCCCGCATCAAATCTCGGTGCTTATTTCCGTCCTTCTCTCCCATTTCTCGCAAGCTCTGCTCCTTCCCCCCATTTCTCAATAAATTCTTTTTACTGGCATAACTAAACCGGCATGCTCTTAAATTCTTTCATGTGACATAGCCAAGAACCTAGAGGAATCCAGTACTTTCTCGGCTTCAGAACCATGTCTTTATTTTTTTTAACTTTGTGTGTTACACCTTCCAAGGGTGTCTACATTTATGTATTTTTTTTCTTAAACTTTTTATTTTGAAATAATCTCAAACTCACAGAACAGTTGCAAAATAATACAAAACCCACAGAGAGAACTTCAACATATCCCCCTTCTCCCAGATACCCTATATCCACCAATTTTAACATTTTGCAACATTTCCTGTATCATTCTACCTACCTCTCATCCATCCATCTATGCATCCATCCATTTATCTATCTATTCATCTATCAATCTATTGCATTTATATATTTTTCAAAACTTACTTTGAAATAATTTCAAACTTACAGGAAAATTGCAAAAACAATACAGAAATAATACATAGAAATACATTTATATTTTTGAAATGCAATCATAATTACATTTATAATACAAGAATAAATTCTCACTGAAAAAAATCAATTATTGTAGTTAAAGCTAATCCCTCTTGACCATCACCCATAATCCCTTTCATCTACTCAGAGGTAACCACCACTACCAGTTCTGTGTGTATCTTTCTTGATGGTATAATTTTGTGCTTTTTTATCCAACGGATCATACTATAGGTGTTGTCCTGTAACTTGCTTATTTCACGCAATAAAATGTGAGATTTATGCACATGATGCCCTAGTTCATTTATTTGAACTGGGGATGGTTTTCCATCATAGGAATATACCACAATTCACGTAGCCATTCTATTTTTGATGGATACACAGTAGTTTCTGATTTTTCACTACCACCAGCAGTACTGCAATGACCATCCTTGATTGTGCTTCCTCCTGCACTTGTGTGAAACCTTGAGAAAATGCCAGGTTCTGTACATTTACAAGGCTACTAGGTGATGCCATCTTGCTCTCCAGGTGAGGCAGTGCCATCTATATTGTTTCCACTTGCCAGTGTCAAATATTACCAAACTTTTGCCAATATGAGGGAACCAGTGGCTTTTTACTATTTTAATTTGTTTTATCCTGATTATATTTTTATTATCTATTTGTATTTCTTCTTCTGGGGAATTACCTGTTCATTTATCAGCTGCCCATTTGGGGGTTGCTTGATTTTTTTTTTTTAACTGAATTGTAAGAGTTGTGGATACGAACCCATTATCTCACATATCTCAACTATTTTCCCTCAGTCTGTTTTTATGTCTCTTAAATTTCCTAGGTTTTTAATGTTACCAGAATCAGATGTATCAAAGTTTTTATTACGGCTCTTGCTTCTTGAGTTCGGTTTAGAAAGACATTCCTTATCTTTTTTTTTTTTTTTTTAAAGATTTATTTATTTTATTTTATTTATCCCCCCCTTGCTGCTTGTGCTGCTGTGTCCATTCGCTGCGTGTCTTCTCTGTGTCTGCTTATCTCCCCCTTGCTGTGAGGTCTTGCTGCATCAGCCCACGGCGCCGCACGAGCTGGCCTGCCCTCACAAGGAGGCACCGGGAAGCAAACCCGGGCCTCTCATATGGTAAACGGGGGCTCTATCCACTGAGCTTCCAACATTCCTTATCTTGAAGTAATAAGCACAGTCTCCTCTATTTTATTCCAAGACTTACACAGTTTTGTCTATTTATATGTTAATTTCTTTGTAGGCCAGGAATTAACTTCTGTGTTGGTGTGACGTCAGGACCAGGAGGGGAGGGATGGCCATAAGAAGGCCAGAGCTGGGCTCCCCAGCCCCTAACTCCTGCACCACAGGAAGGGCTACCTCAACCCTGAAGCCCACGAATGTGCCCAGAGGGCCAGCTCTTCCTAGTTCACCCCAAGGCTGGGGCTGGCTCCAAGCTCTGCCCTGAATATTTCATCCAAATGGAGAAAAACTGATCTCAACAGCTCTTCAACAATAGCCCATCTTATCCCTGCTGATTATGACAATCAGAACCTTCATGGTTACCATAACACGGCTCACTATCTTTTTACTGCACTTTCTACTTTGGAGTTTAAAGAGAGAGAGAGAACACACTTCAAGTAGCACAGACAGAGAAACAGGTAATAAACACCCTCCCCTTCCCCTCCACATCTCATCTCATCCTCTGAGTTAAGGGAAACTAATAGTTTGACGTGAATCACTTTCTGTTTTTAGCTCAAAGCAGTAGACGATTATTATCTACAGGAAACACACACAGATGAATAATTAAATATTTTGAAGCCGAGTTTGGGCTAAATGCCTGGTATGGAATTCCTTCATCTCTTCTGCTTTGAGTGTTGTGCACTTGAGTAAATTATTTGACCCCTCAATTTCCTCATCTGTAAACCAAGGATGCTACTTCCCAGGGATGTTTGAGAGTTTGCTGAGGTGATGGGAGTAAAGTACTTGGCATATTGCAAGGAAGAAGCCTGAGCAATTGACACCAGGCACTGATGAGAGAAAAGTGAGAGAGCTGGCTTGAAAGGTGCAAGAAGTGGGTACCAGTGTGGACAGGGGCGCAGGGCTGGGGCTGAGGCTGCAGACTTTGTCAGCTGATTGCACCTGTTGGGGCACATGCACCCTTGTTTCAGGCCCGTGAGAGAGAACTCCACCTCCTCTGGTCCCCACAGGCACTTGAATTCCTTGACAGAATATGTGAATTTAGGGTATCCTCTGGAAATTCAGGACAGGCACTTTGTGTGCTTTGGGCCCATTTGGGGGGACTTCAAGGTGTTGCTGGACCAGGTTTCTTTCTTTTCTTTTTTCAATTTTTATTTTATTATTTATTTTTAAATACATTTTTGGACCAGGTTTCAGACCATCTGATCTGTCCTCAGATAAGAAAGTCCCTGCAAACCTCAGGTGGTGCCGGTTTAGAGAAGTGGTATCTCCCCCAAAACAGTGAGCCCCTGTCCTCCTGGTTGGAAGTCTCTCTTCAGGCCACTGGGACCACTTTGTCTGGGTTCACAGAGACCCAGAAGGACCCCCAGGGATAGTCCTTAACTGGAGACTGATAGATACCTGGGTATAAATGCTCCAGTCCCTCACCCCTGACCAGGACCACTCTGAGGTGAGACCTACGCTGTCCAGGACCACCCCGTGAGATGGGGCCAGGCACCCTCTAGGGGACTTTGCTTGACAGTGGGCTCAACTTTCCCCTGGGCTCCAACTCCATTCTGCTATGGCTTTGCCTCGGGAGCACTTCCTAATAAGCCCGTTCACCACACCCTCAGCTCTGGGGCTGTTTCTGGGGGACCTGATCTAAGACACCCCAACCTTGCTGCCTGCCTTTCACTATTTAAGGCTGATGATGCGCCTGGGGGTGATTCCTGGAGTCAGAAGCTCTCCTAAGTGGCTCTCCTAAGTTCCTCTCAAATGCAGGAACGTTGCTCTCTGTTCACCGCTCTATCCTCTGTGTCCAGAACAGTCCCTGGTGGGCATTATTTTTTTAATGTGAAGGATTCCTCATTCCTCTTCCACCTCCCTCTTAGTAACTTCCTGGTTCAATCTTCTTCCGGGCTTGGGGGTGGGGATGAGGGTGGGGTGGGGTATAAACCTGGGCACTAGGAGGTGGAGCTCCAACCAATCTAAAAAGATACCACACAAGGGTTTTCAATTCTTCACCACCTAAAACCACCCAGCTGACTGCCCAGCAGAAGCACTCCTCTGATCCAAGGTTAAGTCTCATTAAGTATAAGAAATCTGCTTTAAAACTCAGTGCTGGGAAGCAGATGTGGCTCGACCAATTGGGTGCCTGCCTACCACATCCAGGTTTGGTCCTGGTGCCTTCTAAAAGAAGACGAGCAGACGCCGTCCCTGGCGCTACGAGCAGATGCCACAAGCCAGCAGGGGAGCAGATGTGGCTCAGGCCATTGGGCATTCCCCTCTCATTTGGGAGGTCCTGGGTTCAGTTTCTGTTGCCTCCTGGAGGAGGTGAGCAATGAGCAGACAGAGGAGAGACCCATCTGGAGGAGCGGGGGATAAATAAAGTAAAAATAAATCTTAAAAAACAAACAAACAAAAAAACCACTCCTCCTCATGAATCAACTGTAAACTGCCTCTGCCAACATATAAAAGAGACCCAAGTTGGTTCGAACTTGCCAGAAACTCATTACCAAACATGGTGGTCCAGGTGAAGAGCTGGGAGGGCTGTGCTTATGTCCACACCTGACTCAAGGGGGACCTCTAGAGGCATCTAGAGGCCTAGTCCAGAGTTGATTTTTCTTAAAATTGCTTGAAATTATCCTGCAGTTCAAATATTCTGATATAACCAGCCATTTGGTGCTTCCCTAGACAAAAAAAAAAAATTTAATTTCAAAGATAAATATAGTGTCTGTAGTTCAATATATGAAACATGGGAGCAGCTCGAGGGAGTCATTCTTAGGTCCTGATGATTTTCTGCCATATGAGACCAGGACTGGTAGATTATCGAGTGACCTCAGAGGTCAGAGAACCATATTCCCACTGCGGTTTTCTGTCTCAAGGTTAAATAACAAGCTAAGCAAGAGAAGCACTAAAAAGAATTAAGTTTTTTTCTGAGGTTGGCACCTATGTTTTCTACAGCCTTAGTTAGTTTCAGCATTTGTGTTTTAAGTTGGATTTTGCATTTTTTCTTTGTATTTTCAAGGACTGTTTTATAGAGTACTTATTAAGCAGCAGGCTCTGGATTTACAACAGAAATGCAGACTGTGGTTCACCAATTTAAGGCACTAGCAAGTATAAGACACACTCATATAAGGTACTACAAAGAAAGAGAGCTGCCAGTTGTAATACATCATTGATAGTAGGATACAGAGGACTGCAGAGATGATAAATTTTGAAAATCAATACATCTGAGAAGTGACATGTTCTAATCCACGTCCTTCGTGGAGTTCAAGTTGGAGAAACTTGTTGGTCAAATGTTTGTGGTGGGTTTGGTTTTCTCATTAGTGACAAACTGCTATGTGGGAGCCAGCATCCTGGAAGTTACAAAATGGGGGCTGGGGAGATGAGCAGCAGGTAGTCCAGCCTGCTAGGAGCTACCTGTGTCCTCTCAGGTGTGCAGACCTCTGAGGGGTGGTGAGCCAGGGCCGTGGCTGGAAGCCAGATGAGCAGATTCCCACAGAGGGAGCCAGCGCCTCTGCCCCAGGTCCCTGGGGAAACACAGTGCCTGGCACCTCTCGACATGGAAAAGGAGAACGAAAGCCCGTCTGCAGAGCTCTTTCAGCTTTTAAGCATTCAGGGGAACTCCAGTGCTCAAAGTAGCTCAGGAGTTGTTCCCCAATAATCACCCTTATCAATCCACAGTCGGGTTCAGCCACAAAAGGTTCTTCCCCCAGTTAAGAAAACTGTGCAAAACAAGAAATATGGCACCCAAAAGGGTTCCCTTTCTAAAATCAGAGTAGAGCACTATCTAACCAGCCTGCCTAAGGGTGACCTGGGATTTAATTTTGTTTGACTTTCTTCTTTTGACTGAGGCTCAGACTCTGTAATGTCAAATGCTAACGCGTGGAAGGTTGATAAATTGCAAATGATTTTTGTCCAGCAGAAAATACAACCCCAAAGGTTTTATTGCCCCATGAGTCTCTGGCCAGCTTAGAATTAGGTTGAATCAAAAGAAAACATGATGTTTGCGGGTCAGGAAAATGTTGCACATCCGGCAATAGCAAGCTGATAACTAACCTCGTAGACTTAGAGAGTCAAAGCTGGCTAAGCAGCAGCGTGTTCAAGCTGCTTCAAGATGGCCTTCCTTTTCCCACGGGCTCTTTATTCCCTCAACTCTGTGGTCCAGAACCAGTTTTAACATCCTGCTGATTTCCTCATGAATGGGTTAAATTCCTGTCTGACACACCCTTACTGTGTATTTGTCACTACCCATCGTGACAGGCTTGCTAACCGTGGGACCTGGCGGGGGACGGGAGGATCGCCTTCAGTTTCCTGGATCGATGGGTTTCTAACGCTGCTCCTGGCTCAGACTCTTAGTGATTCCCAGCTGTCCTCCTCTGCCTTTCCGGACTGCAGTAGCGTGGACTGTGCTCACATGCACTTCCCCTCACCACCACCACCAGCTTCCTACTCAACAGCTGTCTTCTTCACTGGACTTTCTATAAGCAAAATCATGATTCACCCTTTCTGGAAGGCAATCTAGATGCATATATACACCAACATTTTAAGAATGAAAACTACTAGAGTCACCATTTCCAATTCTAGGAATTGACCCAAAGAAACAATCAGATACTGTATTTGTAAAAGGAAGTTCTCGCCAACATTCATTTATAATAGTGAAAAATGGAAAAAGCACTGACGGATGCCAACAGCAGGCTAATTAAGTAAGGTGTGGTACAGCAATATAAGGGACTACTCAAGGGGCTCCAGGTGGGGCAGTTACAGGTGGCACAATACGTGATATTCTCTTACTTCTTTACACTTTTTAATTTTTCCGCAATAAGCATTTATTTTTTTCATAGAAAAGAAAACCATTTTCATTTTGCACAAGGTTCCCTTCGGAGCTCCAGGGCTCTGGCAAGTGTTAAAATTTGCCCTAAGCATTTTCGGGACATTGGAATTGTCCTGCATGACACTGCAATGACGGATACAGGCCGTGATACGTTTTGTCATAACCTATAAAATTATACTGTAAACTATAGTCCATGGTTAGTAGCAATGCTTCAATATGTGTTCATCACTTTTAACAAATGTACCACACTAATGAAAGATCTTGTTAATGGGGGAAAGTGGGGGGAGGGGTGGGGCATATGGGAACCCCCCCATATTTTGATGTAACGTTTATGTAATTCTAAAGCTTCTTTGAAAAGAAAAATTGCCAGCAATAAATCACTTGGCTGGTGCAGGTCTTGACTGAGACAAAGGAAGTAAGATCATAGCTGACCTGTTGAGCTGGGTTCCTCCCCGCCTGGCCCCTTTCTCCCGCAGGTCTCAAGGCAGGGAACTTTGCCCATTGGATTTGTCCTAGCCAGCCCAATTTTTTAGTGTGTGACAAATCTGCTAAATTACACACCAGAGGTTGACCTCCTTCTGCAATGGAAGTCATTCCTTCCACTAAACCTAATTCCAAAACATTAGTTATGTGCCCAGAGCTTTTCACTTTTCTTTTTCCTAGTTAAAAAAAACTGAGTCAACGCTGAGCTCTAATTTTCCTTGTGCACCTCTGCTTCTCCTCCACAACCCACTCCAAACACCTGCTGACTCTAAATGCCTGAAAGAGAGCTGGGGTAAAGTAGCATTTCCCCAGATGTCTGCCACAAGACCCTAGCAGTGCAGATGGCAACGGGTGTGATTTCAAGAGACTCCTGGTCCAATAACATCGGAAACATCCGATTACATAAGGTTGAACGTTTGATGAAATGAGGTCACTGCGGACTTCTTAGGACCCATAAGAAGCCGATGCCCAGAGTGGGTCTCTGGGAAGGGACCCGAGGGTGCCCAGGATACTCGTGACCTTCGGAATCTTTGTGACTATTTCTGGGGACCAGGGCTCTGCAGGAACTCTAGAGGAAATGCTGACTTAAAGTGGTGCTGACGTGGCTCTTGGGGATGGTAACTGCTGTCTTTGGAATTTTGGTTTTAAAAAAAAAAACACACAGAAAAGAAGGCATTCAGGATTCAACGGAAACGGCATTGAAGAAGTGGCAACAACTTCTAACTTGCAGTGTCAAAATGAAAATTTTGAAAGAGGACATTTAAAAAAACTTCTGTACATTGAATGTAATAACCATGTCCCAGGGGTACGTATATTTGATTTAGGGAAGGAAGAAGTCAGAGGGCTTATGAAAAGGGAATTTGAATTTTAAGAAAATGTGAACTCAGTCATTTACAGTCTTGTGAAGATGACTGGTAACGCTGAGGCGATGAATCACTCATACTTCGAAACTTAAATGAAATGCAAAGGTTTGTTCCTCATCGGGAACTTGAGCTTTGTGGCAGAAGCCTGAGGAGGCAGCCTTGCGTGATTTCAGATGGGCTGCGGGTAGCAGGTGCTGATACTGCACTGCCCGTGACCTCGGAAGTCTGTGTCACTTAAGCTATGAAGGCTTTCCACGGCAAGCTCCTGGAAGTCTCTGTCCCCAGGTGGAAGACGCTCCATGGCAGGGAATGAGCTCCAAGCAGGCCGGAGTGCTGGGGAATTAACGTCCCCAGGAGCAGCCCCCAGCCAGTTTCCTTGCCCTTAGGTGGGGCAACTCTGACTGTGCCCCTCACATTCTCCTAGAGGTCCCCAGCACGACTGAGCCCCAGTTGCCCACAGCCTTGTATTGGCTGCCCTTCCTTCTGGGTCCCACTGCCCTGCTCCTCTACCTGAGCTTCCTGCAATCACCTCCCAAATACCCTGAGTCTCTGAGGCTGCTTCTGCATAGCCCAACTCATGTTTTTCTTTCCCCTATAAATCCAGGGCAAGAACTCCCCACCCCACAGGGCCTTTCCTGGCAGCTCTGGCTGCTCCCCTCCCAGGCTCTCCCGGGAAATGTTATATTGCATTCCTTGCACTACTCTTGCCACTCTGCTTTGGTTGAGGTTGTGGTGACCGGAATTGGGCGGAGTGTTCCAGAGCCAGCCTGGCCTGGGCTCTCCCAACACAAAGAAAACAAGGTTGAGGACAAAGTCTGCACTCTCTTTATCATTAAGCATTAAACAGACAGACTAGTCAGCAGAGTGTTTCTCAGGGTTGGAGGTTCACAGGAATCCCCCAGGCATCTTGCTAAAATGCAGGTTCTGACTCAGCAGGTCTGGTGTGGGGCCTGAGCAGCTGCATTCCTAAGGAGCTGCCAGCTGAGGATGCTGCTGATTGACAGAGCCCACTCTGGAGGGGGCGGGCCGTTAGAACAAGACCACACGCTAGTATATCCAGTGTCTTGCACAAGTGGCCACAGAGTAGGTGCTGGCTGCGTATTTGCTAAAAGAACCCTTGGAATTATGGGATTAACGCTTCAACTCACAAATTTGATTTAGCTGCCCAGCTGCAAACAAGAGAACAGGAATTGCTTCATGCAAATCTCAAAGGAAAGTCCTTCCGATGATGGGGAAGGATATACTGGGGAAGTTGGAGAACCCCAAAGATGGCAAGGCACCGCATGCTCAGATGTGCAAATTGGTATGCGAGTCATCAAGTTAACTGTGTTAGAGACCTGCTACCTTTCGAGTATACATGCTAAATGGACACCAAAAGAGGTGTGGGCTATTGTACCTGTCCTGACAAAGGCTTACGAGTGTTTGGGAAGAACAGACAGATAAGTAATGAGTGTCCAGTGCTCGGTCAAAGCAGTAGGAGCAGCCCACTGTCATCTGCTCCACCCAACTCACCTGCCACGGGCGCATTTCAGTAAAGCTCTGCTGGGTTTGCTGTGTCTTTTTTTTTAGGAGGTACCAGGGATTGAATGAGGGACCTCATACATGCGAAGAACGTTCAACCACTGAGCGACAGCCCCCAGCCCCACCCCTGCTGATTCTTTGTTTGTGCTGTTATTAAAGCCAACAGTCTCTTCCTACCAGCAAACACGTGGATTTGTACTTCCCAAGAGAGACTCAGGTTCACCGTTGGCCGAGAGTGTCCCTGTCTACCCTCAGCACACAATGAGCACCTGCCTGCCTGTAAGTGGATGCGTCTCCTTCATCAGAGAAGGTTTAATCTTATTCAGGGCAAGAGAAATAAGAAAGTGTTCCTTCAAAAAAAAATCCAGAGACGTCAGAAACAGCGTATCATAGATTTTTTTTTTTTAATAAATATATCTGATAAGAGACCTCCTTTGGAGGAAATCATCTCTAATAATAACCCAACCAGCTTCTAAACTTTGGGAACCCCGGGGAAGGTAACAGGTCAGCTCAAGAGGGCCCCTAGCTGTGAAGAGAAGCCAACCTCCCTACAGCTGACTCCACGGTACTGGGGCCACACTGCAGCCCCTTCAGCCACGCCTTCCTCCCACCTCGTCATCTTCTATCTCCTCATGACTTCAAATACTCAGGATAGGGAAGAAGGGCTTGCTGTTCATGATGATTCGAGCAGAGGATGCCGGGATCCTAAGGCTGGACAAGTCTCCTGGAGTAAGGTGGCTGGGCTGAGGCGCCCCTGGAGGTCCTGGCATAACAGGAGGAGCCAGGAGACCTGCGTTCAGGTCCCAGAGCTGCGAGGCCTGGGTTGAGTCCCCACGCTCTGTTCTTTTGTGTCTGTGACAAATGTCCAGTTCAGGTGAGAGCACTTTGGTTCAGACGCAAACCATGTCTGCGTTCCGATGGTTTTTGTCTACATCCAGCTGGCCGGTCCTTGAGGAAGACTCATGGAATGAGGGCTGAATTTTAGACATCTGCTTATAATGCTCAGCTTAATTCAATGAGCAAAGCACATTGAGTGGGTCCTCTGAAATAGGTGCACGGTGCCACGGGAATCTCTGAGCAAGGAAGTCAAAGCTGAACTAAAAGGAAACCCTGCAGGTCCTTCAACCAAGCCCAGCATCACCCACTTCACCTGGGTCCAAGGCCACAGCCGCCTGCACACCTCCACGCTGGGCTCACACCACAGAATCGTCTATTTATTTCTTGACATCATTTAAAACTACCAGGTGCTGGTTACTCAGGTATGTTGATTCTGAAAATTCATGAAGCTGGATACTGATTTGAGTACTTTTCTGCATGTGGTTTATATTTGGACAAAAAGTTAAACATTAAAATAAAATGAATAAAACAATATCATTGGGGGAATAAAGAATCACGATGATTAAATGTAATTGGTGAGACTAGGTTGGATCCACAACTGGGAGAAAAATAGCTATAAGGACATGACAGGGCAATTAAGTTTTGAAAACAAACTGTGGGTTAGATATGGTATTGTATTAATGTTTAATTTCTTGGTTTTGATAATTTACTGTAATTACATAGGAAAATGTCCCTATTCCTAGGAATCTAGAGGTAAACGGGCACAATGTCTCCAATGAGGTTTGGCAAAATATATTACAAATGTAAGAACAGAGAGAAACATTTTTATATTTATAGAATACTTACATATTATAAACAATTGTGTGTGCATGTGTGTGTGTGTGTGTGTGTGTGTGTGTGTGCGCAGAAAGAGGAAAAATGATAAAGAAAATTGTAAAGAATCTGGGTAATGGGTATATAGGAGTCTCATATTATTCTTGCAACTATTCTGTAAATTTGAAATTATGTCAATAAAAAGAACACACACACATACAAACCTGAAAATAAAAAGCTTCTAAAATACTATACCCCAGCTTGGAAACCATGCTACCGGGAACTGGTTCTCCAGCACATCTCTAAGGTTCACTGTGCACATTCTTACTGTGGGGAAATCTATCCTTTGGAAAGTTCACTCAGCTGGGTTCCTTGTCCTCAAAATCTGCATCTATGTACTCTTGAAACTCAAGCAGGAGGAAGCATGGCCAGCTGCCCGGAGGAGGCCCACGCCCCTGACTCTGCCCACACCCAGCTCAGCCCCTCCCCAGCAGCTGCTCACTGCCCCTGGGGGCGCCCCCACTGCAGGGGCCACCAGCCAGGGCCGCCTGCCGGAGACAGGGCAGCTCGCGGGTTAGCTCTGGACCACGCGCCCTCTTTGAAAGCCAGCTCCGGCTCCTGGAGCCAAGATCCTAACCTCCCTGAGCGTCATATATAAACTAGGTGAGGCTTCCTTGTTGGGATGATGAAAGGGAACTAAATAAGGAAAGCACTTGGCACACGGAAGACATAAGAGCTCAAACTAAAGTCCGTGGTAGCTGGGGCTGCCCAAGCACGTGCTTGGGGCACTAACCAATAGGAGCCCATGCGTGCACTGAAATGTTCATTTTTTGATGCACTTCCCCAGCATTTGGCTGTCAAAAATGTTCCAGAAAGAAACGCTTTTAACTTTAGCACACCCTTAATTTTTTGTCACTTGAGAAAAGGAAAAACTCCTTTTTAATTGCATATAAGTGGCAGTGGTGGGTCAAATAGTTTTTATTATTTAAGAAACGAGTTATACTCTGGTCTTGGAGGAAAGAGTGTGTGGGGATGAGTGGTAGGAGTGGGAGCGGTTGGGGAAGGGGTCGGAGGATGAGATTATAAAACCCGGCTCTTCTAGGGACAGGTGAATTCTACTTATGTCCCTGAGTAGATTAGCAATTTAAGAGCAAGCATGGCATGCCCTATGAGAATCTTTTCCAACACCCACACACTAAGTCCATTGCCTTCCAATTAGTAGGTATTTGTGATGGTTAGGCTAATTGACTCGGCCAGGTAATGTGCCCAGTTGTTTGGTCAAGCAAGCACTGGGCTACTTGTAATGCAAGGACATTTCCTAGACTTTAACCATCAGTGAGTTGATTGCATCTATGGCTGATGACATCTACAATCAACTGGGATTGCCTTCAGCAGCGAGTGAAGTCTCACCCAGTCAGCTGGAGAACTTAAAAGGAAAAGTGATTCCAGCATTCAGGGACAGAATTCCCATCTCTACTTCAATGTTTCCTGGGGAACTCATTGAAGACCTTCACTGGAATTCCTGGCCTGCCCAAGGTTGCATGAGATAATTTTATAAAGTCTCATACTATTTACAGATATCTTCTGTCAGTTCTGTTTCCCTAGAGAACCCTGACTAATACAGTATTCAACAAATAACCACAAATCTCTCTGAAATGAATAGAAATTAGGGCACTAACTTCTGCTGTTTCTGCCTCAAGTTAGATTCAGAAAAGCTTTGAACTTTTAAACTTGAAGCACGTGTTGCATGAACGGTGAAGAAATACATTTTGTTGACCAGCTCCAGCCAACAATAGCTGCCCCTCGATGAGTGGCTGCTGCTGTGGCAGGCAGCATGTACATGTGTCATCTCCTTTAGTCCTACACTGTCCTTGTGCGAGAGGACAGGTGCTTTCATCAATCCCACCCTACAGATGGGGAAATGGGCCAGCTTGGAACCGAGGCTCTGAGAGTGTGCCCAATGTCACACAGCCGGCCATGGTGCAGTGGGGCTTGGAAGCCAGGGTCCTGCCACTTAAAATGATCGGGGAGAGGTTGTGGCTCAAGCAGTTGGGTGCCCACCTCCCACATGGGAGGTCCCGGGTTCGGTTCCCGGTGCCCTCTAAAGAAGACGAGCAGACAACAAACAGACAAGTGGATACAACGAGCAAAGACAATGAACAGACAAACTAAGGAGCCATCTGAGGGGTGGGGGGAAATCCATGACCAGGGAACAGGTGTAGCTCAGTGACTGAGCACCTGTTGCCCATGTATGAGGCCCTGGGTTCGAATCCCGGCACCTCCTAAAAAAAAAAAAAAAAAATCCATGACTTTTTCCCCCAGTATTTCCCAAGGTGGGGTACACATATGAACTAAAAGTAATTTTGAGACTTTATTACATTTGAAAAGATCAGCATGGAAGCCCTTGGAAAACTTGTGTGGTTGCCCATGGAATAAACTTCCCGGCTTTATCTGTGTTCCTCAGCCTCTCCTAGAATACATCCTCTGAACCTTTCCTGTCCCAGCTCAGCCTTCCTGCATCTCTCCATCCTCTTGGGCTCCTCAGAACTTCCTTCCCTTCAGCGATAAGTGGAGCATGTGGGTGTTCTCAGAGTCCAGTCAAAGGCTTGACCAGAAGCCAGACTGACAGCTGCTATAGAAGTTTCTTTTGGTGAGAGCCCAGGACAACTACCCCAGCGCTCTATCCAGGGCTGCTGCTCCCCTCCTTTGAGACCCACCCTTCCCGGAGGAAGTCTTTGATGTCACTCTGATATGTATGTCATACATAGGATGTAATACCCTGGGACCTGCAGGACAGGAGAACTCTGTTTTCTCCAGCCGGCCTCACATGGGCTTGTCCTGTCCTTTATGGTTAAAATATTTCACATGCAAACCAGGAGATTTACAACAAAAAAATAAAAAATCCAGTTTTTTCCCTTCTTGGAAACTAGAAACACAGGGCCATGGTGGTGATGTTGCCCCCGCTAGCACTTGAGTTTGCCAGCCTCCACCATTCTCTATTGTCCTCCAACACTGAGGCCAAATGCCAATGACCTTCACCTGAGTTGGCTTTAAAGTCTCCACCTGGCCCCTGGAGCCATCTGAGATTGTGACCTCTGCTGTAGTCATTCTAGCTCTTTCTGACAACCTATATGAGGCAGGTAGCACAGTTCAGGAAAGAATGGACCAGTCTCTGGGTCTCAGCTCTGCCACTTAGTCTCTGGGGGGACCTCAGACAGATGAACAACCCTGGGCATCTCTCAATTCATTTGTAAAATGGTTCGCTTGCCTTTGAGAATACAGTGGCAAGATTTAATTATCTCCTGTGTTAGGGGTTGGCAAACTTTTTCTGTGAACGACCAGGTAGTAAATATTTTGGGCTTTGTGGAACCTATGAGCTTTTCTGCAGTCCTGCGGTGGTGATACAGAAGGCGCCGTGGACTTACATAAATGAGCAGGCAGGGCTGTGCTCCACAACTTCATTTACAAAGAGGCACCTGAGCTGATCTGGCCAACAGGTCAGTTTGCTGACCCTCATCCTAACTGATTATCTCACTCCCTCTCCTGCTCCCCTCCAGTCCACCCCACGTATCTGGGGTAGAGGAGTTCTTTCAAAAGCGTATTACACAGTTAAAGTAAATAAATAAATTACAAGAGCTTGTGGTCTTCATCCCTCTCTTTTTTTTTCATTTAAAAAATTTTATTGACCATAAACAATAAGTGTACAGGAAAAGTTGTGAACTTACAAAAACATGCATAACATCCTACTCACGCATCGCCCCACCACTACCACCTTGCATTGTTGTGAAACATTTGTTAGAAACTATGAAAGGGCAACATCAAAACAGTACTACTAACTCTAGCCCATCTCTTAAATTTGGTGTATTTTCACCCCCAACCCACTCAGTAACACCCTGTATTAGGATTATATATTTGTGATGGTTCATGAGAGAACGTCCTCATATTTGTTCTGTTAACCACAGTCCATCTTCCACCACAGGATTCCCCGTGTTATTCAGTCCCACGCCTCATACAATCCATGCAATTCATCCCTCTCTTGCCTTCCAACGTGTGAGCTTTGTGAGTCAGCTCTGACCCATGTTTCGCTGTGCAGAATCTGAGACAGGGGCCAGAAGATAAATATAAAGCTAGAGGCTGCAGACAGGCCAAGATGATGTGTGTAATAAAGATGCGAAGGGGTGCGGAGGCAAGAGACAGAGGAAATCAGAGGTGACCTGGAGGGCCAGGGAAGAGTTTAAAGCGCGGAGAAGAAGGGACAGTTTTGGGGAGCGCTGCTTGGCACGTGAACACGGCATGGACGGATGCCAGGAGAGGTGTGGATTGCATGGCCATGTTCTCGGTTGATGGATGCGATGCTAATACCAGGTGAACTTCCTGGGGGCTGCACCTAGGTCAAATCATCTCCCTCCCCTACCCAACCCTTCCTAACTTCTGATTGCACCGAGAATGGAATTCTGACTCCTCGTCCAGCCTACAGAAGGCCCTACCTCCCTCCCATCTTACTTTCTGCCAGTCTCCCCCGGCCCCTCTGCCATCCATTACTCTCGTGACTGGGTTCTTCTTTCAGAGTCTCAGACCCGGCTCCCAGGCCTTTGCACGTGTTGTTCCTCCACTGGGAATGCCCTTCTCCTGGTCTCTTTCTCAGGCTGCAAAGTTCAGTTTAAATTAAATGTCTCTTCCTCAGAGAAGCCTTCCAGGATTGTCCCCACAGGTAGCCCAATCCAACTCTCCATCCTTCAGAGCTCGCGTTTCTCTGATTAACTGCTGTCCCTGCCCACCACCCTCCACTCAGTGCCCAGCACTGGCCCTGCCGTTGTAGGTGCTGGATAAATACTGGTGGAGTAAAGGAATGCATCTGTGTATGTGGCATTTTTCACTCATTCATGTGGCACATTTGTTGAACACCTGCTATTATAGGCCAGGCCCAGATGATACAAATCCAGTAAGCCACAATCGCTACCTCCAAGAAGCTTGCAGCACAGCATGTGCTATAGTTGTGCTCACCCTTTTCCTGCTTCCGTTTCCTTTACTTCTGGAAGGCCTGCCCCAGAGATAGCAAGAGAAACCTCAGACAGGGTTATTTCCTGATCCTCAGTTCAGATGGGAGTTTCTCAACCTTGGCCCAACTGGCACTTGGGGCCAGAGAATTCTCTATTAAGGGGGCTGTCCCACACATCGTAGTAAGTTTGCAGCATCTCTGGCCTCGACCCGCTGGAGGTCAGTAGCCTGCCTCCCACCCTTCCCCCACACTCTCTCCCCCCTCCCCCCATATCCCCAGTTGTTACAAACAAAATGTCTCCTGGGGGCAAAATTGCCCACGGTCCCTACCTCCATTGAGAACCACGGGGCTAACTGAACTGGCCATTCTGAAACAACCCAGAGCCCCCCACTCCCCTTTTTAAGGAGGTATTGGGATCGAACCCGGGACCTCGTACATGGGAAGCAACACTCAACCATTGAGCTACATCTGCATCCCCTCTTGCATCCTGAAGACACCAGCATCCAGGGAGCCTGAGACAAGCCCAGAATCTGGAAGCAGAATGAGAAAGTGAAAACTGCCCTCAGCATGTTCTCAACAAAATAAACAACCTATGCATAAACAACGCACGCAGAATATAAACTCCCATCAGACAAGGCCACTAGGGGTTCTGTTCAAAACGAGACAGACAAGGACGCACAAACCACGAAAGTGGCTAAACAGCCCCCTCTTCTGGCAATCGTAACTGTCAGCGGCTTCCTCACCAATGGCACCTCCAGCTCCCTTTATTCCTCCCGCCATCTTGATAAAAATTAGTAAGCTACACAATCACAGAACTGACCCCACTCCTGACAGCACCTAAATTCTCCTTTAGGGTTGCCAGATAAAATTCAGGATACCCAGTGACGCTTGAATTTGAGATAAGCAATGAATCATTTTAGTATAAGTATGTCCTAATATTGTATAGGACATACTTATACTATGTTTATCTGAAATTCAGATGTGTCTGGGTTCCTGTATCTTATTTGCTCAATCTGCAACCCTACTTTCCTTAGTATTGCCCAGCACAGGACCAAATACTATAATAAGCCCCTTCCAACTCCCGCTTACTGAGACACCCTCTTCTGCTCCTCTGGCGTGTGCTCCCCCCTGCTGCAGCAAGCCAATAAGCTTAACTTTGGTGCGAGATGTGTTTCTGGTGTCTTCAAGAAAAACAATACCCACAATGAGGGACAAAACTCTGAGACGTGGCAATGTGCATGGGATCTGTATTAGTCAGCCAAAGGGCTGCCAATGCAAAGTAGCAGAAATCTGTTGGCTTTTATAAAAGGTATTTATTGGGGGTAAAAGCTTACAGTTACAAAGACATAAAAAAATCCAACTCAAGGTTGCTTTCTCACCAAAGCCAGTTACCACATGTTGAAGCAAGATGGTCGCTGATCTCTGGCTGGTCTCTGCCTGCCCCTCTGGACTTCTCTTCCTCTCAAGGCTTCGTGCTTAATTGACGTTCTCTCTCTCCTGGCACAGGGCTTGTTTCTTTCCAGGCCTCCTATAGCAGCCTCGGCTCTCTTCCCAAAGTCAGCTGTAAGCTATCAGGCAAAATGGTTCACCCGTCCCAGGGCTTTATCTGTTTGAACCTTCTCCTGTCACATGGCAGAATAAAGCAAAAATGGCAGAGCTCTCTCTTCCCACATGTCACTCACTTTGTGAGTGTCCGCTTATATCAGATCCACCAACGGGGTGGGGACTCAACCTGAGTCATGCCTTACAGACATGGTGGAATCAAAAAAGCCCTCAAAGCAATAGTAATAGGTAATCTAATCAAAGGTCCCTCCGCTGAATTTAATACAATCAAAGGGTATCACACAGAGGAATAGATTGGTTTACAAACATAAACTTTCCCTTTTTGGGATCTATAAAATAATCTCAAACTGCCACAGGATCACAATAGGTGACCAGTAGACCAAGCTGGGGGAAGAGAAGTAGGAAACCAGAGAGAGGCTCACATCTCAATTAAGGAGCCTCAAACACAAGAGACCAATGCCTGAAAAGTGGTGGAAAGGAGGGTGTGCCGTATTTCATTTCTGAGCTGGACAAGCCACCTAGTCTAGCATCTCAAGGCCCCAAGGGAAGTACGATGGGTGCTAGGTCCCTTTTCTATGCAATTCCTTCCAAGTTTAGGCCCAGCCACCACGGAACCACCACAAAATTTACTACTTGTTTGACCCTGGGTAAGTGAGCCTTTCTATGCCTCGGTTTCCTCATCTGTAAGTGGGGAATAATAGCGTAAAGATTTTAAAAAGTTAATGTTTTAAAATTGCTTGTAAGAATGCCTGGAACAGTGTTAATTAAATTCAACATAAATGTTAAAAAGTAATTAAATAAGGAGGAAGGCTGGACTGTGCAAACTGGTACCCAAACGGTAGTCCTCACCTAAATACCAGGCAGGTAGCAAAGAGTTGCTTCTGTTTGTGCTTTTGTTCCTCTGGCTAACGGCAATATAGACCCACAAATGCGTTGAAGCATTCATTTCTACCTGGGGAAGCGAGGCACCCTCAGCCCCAAATCATAGCATATTTAACGTGAGCACCTGTGGATAAATGGGGTGGGGCAGGTGCCCAAAGTTTGGGAGGGCAGTTTTGCTTCTGGATGCTGCAAGATTCTGGGCTGCTGAGTCACCCTGCTTTTGAGGATCTCCAAAAGTGTGTGTGTGTGTGTACACTTGCTTTTGAGAGAGACTTTGAGGGTTTGTTAGAACATGAACTGCCAGGTCCCACCCCCAGAGTCTCTGATTCACTAGGTCTGGTGAGAATCTAAGAATTTGTACTTCAAACAGTTCCCAGGGGATGCTGATGCTGGAAAAAGGTACCTCATTTTGAGAACCACTGGTCTGGATGGCTAACAAGCTCTGATGATGGGAGCTGCCTGTCTGGGGTCCCCATTTCTAGCAGCAATTTCTCCCCAATATGCATGTAAATGCAGAGACAGAGGCACAGACATTTGACTTTGAAGGGACCTAATGCTATTTTGAATCCAGTGTTTCCCACACCTCTCTGAAGGTAGGAATCACCTAGGTGGGTAGCTGTTCACGCTAAGGCTTCCAGAAGCCTCCTTTCGAGATTCTGATTCAATGGGTGTGAGATGGTCCCTGGGATTTTACATTTTTAACAAGTACCCACAGGGCATCAGATGAGAAGTTGGGGGATGGAAATCCTCCCAGTGGAACCCCCTTGTTTAACAGGTGAGGAGATGAACATGTATATGGGTGTATGGGTAGTATATGCACCCAGGTCTCTGGTAACACCCAAGGCACCAAGCCCTGGTACTGAGGGCAACACCTTTCTTAGACCTGGGTTTGGCTCACCTGGCTGCAGGTGAGTCAAGTCCCTGCAGAGAAACGGAAAGTCTCGGTAGTGAATCAGTGCAAGGTCATAGCAGGAACTCGGGTCCTCAGCTCTCCACACAGCCCAGCATGCAGGACCCTGCAACGACCTGGGGCAACTGGCTTGTCTGCAGTGACTAATGCTTATTGAGCCGCTATTATGTACCAGGCACTAGGCAAGTGCTTTTTAGGGGTGATATTATTGAATTCTTTTAACAGCAGCCTTATGAGCGAGGGACATATATTAATCTCCAATTTCAAGGTGAGGAAACTGAGGCCCAAAAAACTGAGATAATGTCTCCAAAGTCACACGGGTCATGGGACCAGGGTGAGGTCCATCACACTGAAGACAGAGGGATGACTCTTAAACACACCTCTCCTGCCTGGTGGTGAGGGACAAGATGGGGCAAGATGTCTGCTAAACAGAGGGCCCCTGCAGAGCCACATGGCCTCCAGGTTTAGGGCAGTGGTGTCTGGAAACTGTCCAGAAGGCATGCTTTATCTGAATCTCATCCCTACCACTTCCTGCTACCCCATCCCTCCTGCTCACCCTCTACTCTGGGGTGAGCTGCTGCTCCTTTGCTGCCCACCCCACCCACGGTGGTGCCCTGAGCCCTTCTCCTCAGAGATCCCAAATTACCTTTTCCCATTCCATCTCTCTCAATACACATGAACTCTCATTTCCTCTCTAGGCTGTTTTCACCCACTGGTGTGGAAAAAACCCTAGTTCATACCAAACTGTGAATGACTGATATTGCATTTTCATACTCTGTCATTTAGTGCTACTAACTAACTCCAATGACTCTCTGTATTAGTCAGCCAAAGGGGTGCTGATGCAAAATACCAGAAATCGGTATTTGAAATTGGAGTAGAAGCTTACAGTTACCAGGCCATAAAGTGTAAGTTACTTTCCACACCAAAGTCTATGGCATGTTGGAGCAAGACAGCTGCCGATGTTTGCCAGGGTTCAGGCTTCTTGGGTTCCTCTCTTCCCAGGGCTGCGTTTCTTTCTGGGCTCAGCTCCTCTGTTTCCTCCACAAGGTCAGCTGTAGACTATGAGGCTCTCTAGGCTTTGCCTCTCTCCACAAGGCCAGCTGTGAACCGTCAGGCAAACGGCTCTGTCTCTATTCCCGGGGCCTTCTCTCCTTCCTCATGACCAAGCTCCTCTGTGTGCTCACTTCCCCAGGCCCCAGCATTAAAACTCAGCATCAG